>SNQJ01S0036197.1:76488-94475 GCA_010110895.2 Picea sitchensis
TATATTGTCTTTTCCACTTATATATATGATTTTATAATCATAACCCAACATTTTGGTCAACCACTTGTTTTGTTGTGGGGAGGATAATCGTTGCTCCAAAAAATACTTCAAACTATGGTGATATGTTTTTATATGAAAACGACACCCCAAAAGATACATTTGACATGTGTGCACCACATGGATAATGGCCATCATTTCTTTTTGATATGTAGATCTTCCCAGATTGCGGCCACTCAACGCTTTGCTAGTAAAGGCCATCGGTCGACCATATTCTGTGAGTATTGCATCTAGATCAATGTTATAAGAATCTGATTCCACCACAAAGGCTTTTTTGAAGTCAGGAGCGGCTAGGACAGGAGTAGTGCACATGGCCTTTTTTAACTCTATAAAGGCTTTCTCAGCATTAGGTGTCCAATGAAATGCATTATTCTTAAGAAGGTCAGTCAAGGGCTTAGAAATTTTGCTATAATGGTGGAAAAATTTCTATAATATCCCGTGAGACCAAGAAAACCCCTTATGCGCTTTAAAGTCATGGGTCGTGGCCACTCCTGCATAGCTTGTATCTTTTTGGGGTCCACTTTTACGTCGTCTCAACCCACAATGTGTCCCAACTATTCCACTTCTCTTGCTCCAAAGGAACATTTGATCTTTTTGAAGAACAATTGGTTGTGCTACAACAAATAAAGGACTTTGTCCACATGCATAAGGTGGATATCCCAAGTGCGACTGTAGATGAGGATGTCATCAAAGAAAACCAGGGCAAACTACCGAAGGTAAGGTTTCAATATTTTTTTCATGAGACTTTGGAAGGTGGATGGGGCATTGTAAAGGCCAAAAGGCATGACCAAGAATTCATAATGTCTTTCATGAGTTTTCAAAGTAGTCTTTGGAATATCTTCCTCCTTCATCCAGATCTAGTGATAACCGGAGCGTAGGTCTAATTTGGTGAAGACAAAGGCACATTGGAGTTCATCCAACAGATCATCAATGACAGGAATAGGAAACTTATCTTTGATGGTTAGTTTATTCAAGGCACGAAAATCAGGACACATGCGCCAAGTACTTTCTTTCTTTAAGACCATCACCACAAGAGAAGAATAGGGGTTGGTACTAGGGAGAATTACCCTTTCTTCCAATAATTCTTGTACCATATTTTCTATTTCATTTTTTTGAGAAAATGGATACCTATAGAGACGTACATTGGGGGGTTGGATTCCTAACAGGAGAGGGATATTATGATCAAGCTCACCCATGGAAGGAGGTAAATCCATGGGAACTTCAAAGAACTTGGGGTACCTGTCCAATATTACATGTAATCTAGGAGGGACTATCAGAGAGGCATGATCAGTGACCTAGATGGCATGCAATTGAGCAATCACACCATGGTGGCCTTTCTTCAAAAAAATTTCCATCCCATGAGAACTAATGATTTCAGGAGAGTCGAGCCCACTTAGAGACCTTGGAGAGTATAGGTGTGAGCCTCTTGGGTGAAGCTCATATATAACTCATGATAATCCATTGTGATTGGTCCCAGAGTGAGAAGCCATTCCACACCCAAAACTATATCACAACCCCCCATGGAAATAGAGAACATGTGGGTTTTCAGATGATAATCACCCATTTGGAGTTTGAAATTATCACAATGGCCCACACACTTCATCATACCACCATTAGCGATGAGAATTTGAAAATTGGAAACAGGGCAAACAAAGCAATGGGTCTCTTCAGATGAATAAAATTATGGGTGCTACCACTATCAATCAAAACCACAACTGGCCTATGTTTGATGTAGCCCTTGATCTTCAATGTATGTGGGGCTGAAATACTCGAGAGGAAATGAAGAGATATGACAGGTTCCTCTGGTGCCACCGGGGAAGCAACAAAATCTTTAGCATGAACACTTGGTTGAGGATCCTCCGGGTCAGGAGACTCATCTGAGGGTATGTCTTCATAGGAAGAGGAATTTGATGCATCAATATTGAATAACTTTTGTTCTCTGCATTTATGTCTCGATAAATACTTTTCATCACAATAATAGCAAATTCCTTGATTGCGATACTCTGCCATTTCTGTTGTAGATACCTTTTGTACCTTCAAGTTTTTTGTCGGAGTTGGGATAGCCCCAGGGTGAGGACAGGTGGGGAATGTAGCCTTCAGGGTTAGAGCCTAAAGGATGGTCTCTACATCCAGTGCGAATTGGCATGCCTGCAACCAGGTAGTAGGATGATGCATGCTCACATGAGCCCTGATGGATTCCTTTAAGCCACTAATAAAACATTCAAGGTAAAATTCATCATATAAGCCCTCGGTTCAGATAGCCAATTGTTTGAATGTCGTGATGAAGTCTTTAACTGATCCAGTTTAGCCCAGCTTAGTGAGCTTTCCCAAAACATGTGTTTCCCTATCAAAACGAGCACAAATTGCTTTAGTGAACATGTTCCAATTGGGTAGTCCTAGATAACATTTCTTATGCCACTGCCACCACTACCAGCATTCTTGATCCAAGTACAAAACCCCTACATGGAGTTTGGTCTCATCATCCCTAATGTCATGAAGGGATGAGTATTGTTCCATTTGATAAACCCATCCCATTGGGTTGGACCCATCAAATTTATGCATGTCAACTTTGGGAATTTTATGCCAAGAGGGTAGAGAACCCTAGGGTGAGAGGGACGAGTGAGTATACTCATAATGGGAAGACTGAGGGTCCTCGGGATCGGGCTCAACATTCTTACCCTTGAGGAGCTACTCCAGAGCTTGGGATTGTTTGTCAAGGACAGTTTGTAAGGTGGTGTAGATGGAGTTCATTTGTTGTTCTAGGTTAGACACCTTGTCCTCCAAGGTTTATTGGAACTGAGAGCGGATAGTAGGCATGGTGAAGGATTAAGTAGCAAAGGAGGCGGTGGGACAAAAATATGGGTCTAAAAGTGATAGGTACCTGGGTGATCAAGACAATGAGATGAATGCAATGGGATAGGTCTCAAATAAGGGCGTCCCAGAAAGGGTTGGGTCCGCCTTAAAAAAGAATTAAAAATGAAGGGTACCAATGATGAAATGGACAAATTCTTAACATGAATAAATGTGTAGAAATTTCGCAACCAGAATGCAGGAGACACAATTTCCCAACAATAGATCTTGTATGTGTTTTTTATGGTCCGCCCCAAGGGCTAGGGTATTCAATATTTCTACAGACAAGGGTTTGCCCTATGTTATAGCTCTCTGATATACGTGCGGGGTCCAACAGTAGTACTCAACCCAATAAATTAGGGCACCAACTAGGGAGGCTAGACCATACCCTTAGTCGTACTACCTAAATACCCAGGTACTAGAGAATCTCTTCTCGAGTGTTGTTCTCGGTGACACTATAGCAGTCAGGCGGTCGATCGGTTTAGCTATGGTGGACTTCAGGATGCCTAGGATGATCCACATACATGTGTTGTCTGATGCGCTACCACTCGAAGGGGTAACAATAGGGGTTACAAGGGTGGCCAAAAGATGTGCGCTTAAATACCACTTGTATTTCCTGCGTGTATGACTCCCCATCCATGGGTTTATGTGCGTAACGACATATCTTTGTAGCTTAATGACACTGAAATACTTCTCTACCCTAAAAAAAAAATACCCCACAAGTCTTTCCCTAGAAAGAGCTCTGATACCACTTGCAATATTCCAGATATAATATAATATGCAGAACATAAATATCTAGCGAGCAATGGAAGAACAACAATGATATATCCAGAACAATATCAGAACAATACCATAATAACATCAGAAAGATCACCTTTATTAATAATAGCAATGTTCAATTTCCTCTTCGAGGGGGCAACCTCCAGCAGAGCGGAGATCTATTTCAATAATCTCCAAGACAAAATATGCAATACCTCCTACTTTTATTTATACTAATTCTAGCTTCTAAGGAAACTTCCATAGGAAGACCTTTCTAGAAGCGAAAGCTTCTATTAGGTCTTCTTACATTGACTTATTCTCCTTTATTTATTAGTCATTATTAATTATGTCGGCCTTTATTACATAGAAATCATATCCTACTAACTAATGACCCATGAAGAGGGGTTAGGATCAGATCCTAACAAATTGTACCATCATCTATTATTCATTTTATCTATATGATTCTTTCAAATATCTCTGTCTATATTTAAATAGCAAGCTTACTTGTTACAGTGGTATCCGAGCCAATCCTTGGCCATTGTGGATAAAATATGTGTGCTAGAAACCCATACAAACTTCTGCTATTTGTACCTGTAATCACTATCAAAATTCAGAGCCAATCACTCTGTACTTTCCATTGTCAAATCATCTCATCCATACAAACCCTCTTCCGTAAAAATCTATGGTTGCTCTAGATCCTCTCTGTACAAACCGCAAATCCATCGAACATTTTGCGACCGTACAGTCTGTCATATGACTCCTTGTTTGTTTCATTGTTGTCCCTACCTCGTACAACCCACTCCTCTATCTGTTGCTATTGACCTATCCCATTACCAACTCATGATCATTTGTACGATTCCCAACTCATCCATCTTTTTTATTTTCAACCATTGTGACTTTTCATTAAGTCATGTTCCTTAATATCTCAATTTTATTTTTTATCAAGCCTTTTTATAATTTCATAAAGTTAGTTTTTCTTATAAGTTAACTTTATAAAGTCACCTTATATAAGGTCACTTTATCATTACTATTTTTTTTGGGGGGGGTGTTAGATTTAATAAAATAAAATATGGAAGGAAGTAAGAAAAAGAACAAGCAGTTACAGGAAGACATTAACCATAAAAGCGAAGTCAACAACATTAAATATCGTTTCAGAATAGTTGAGAAGAGTCAGGAGGAATTCAGTCAAATACAAAAAACACTGTTGGAAAAAATCGATAAATTATTACAAAAAGAAGACAAAATTGATATGTTAATAAACACGTCGGAGGACCGATGGAATAATTATTTAAGAATGGGGGGTAATGACAAAGACAAGAATACAAGGATGCTTAATGAACGGATCGCGAGAATTGATCAATTAACTGAACGAGTGGAAACATTATTTGCGAAACCTTTAGAATTTTGAAGACCATCACAAAGTCTGGGATCACAAAATCTAGATGATCAGGGACACCAGGAAATACCAGAGATAATTTTTTCAAGAAATACGCAGAAATTTCAAGGTGGAGATTACCAAAAGTTTAAAAAGGAGTTATTGAAATATGATGGCAAGGACCATAGAGGATTTATTCTCTGTATCAACAAAATTGAMAGTATTTTTTAATCAAACCCCCGCTAGGGGAACGAKAAAAAGTAATGAAARCCTCCAACAATTTAGAAGGAGAAGCTTGTGACTACCTATGGTGGTCTAGAAAATKTGACGCTTGTTCCTTCTATTGGAAAAACTTCACAGCTTCCCTACTAAAAAGGTTCCATGATGAAGAGGATGATGACCTATATAACAAGTTTGTGCATCTTAAACATAAGAGAAGTGGAAACGACTATACACACGAATGGGAGGTGTTGGAAACAAGGCAAAGTGGATTCATTGATGAACAATTTTTAAAGATGTATATATGTGGGTTAAAGGACTACATCCATAGTGAAATTAAACTATGGAATCTTAAAACTATCGAGGATGCTAGACACGCAGCAAGGTTAATTGGACAAAAAAACAAGTTCAATAAATCGTCGTTTACAAGTCCAGATAGGCCAAATAAATACCGAAATGAAAAAAAAAATACTCTACAGAAATATCTAACAAGTATATACCAACTCCTTTAAGGGAATGTGAAAGTGGAAAGCAAGACCCAAATAAGAGATGGGAAAACAAATGCAAAAATTGTGGAGACAAATGGTCGCCAGGGCATAAATGCAACAACAAAAAACTATATACTTGTGAAGCAGAGAAGGAATCAGACACGTCTCACACTGAATCAGATAATGAAAGTAAAGAGGAAGGTGATGCCCCCAATACAAAGTCGGGAGAGTCCATGTGCAAGATATCTCTTGAAGAAATAACATGAATAGAACAATTGCAAACATTAAAACTAAGGGGCCATGTAAAAAAGGAGAATGTCACCATTCTAGTAGATATAGGGAGCACCCATAATTTTATAGATATAAATGTTGCAAAGAGATTAAACATATTTGTGTATCCAGCCATAGATATAAGAGTAATGATGACGGACGACAAAAAAATTGATGGAGTGGGAAAGTGTCACAAGGTCAAGCTTCAGATATAATATTACGAATTGGAATCTAGATTCTACACAATACCCTTGGGTGGAGTAGACATCGTCCTGGGAATTCAATGGTTGCAAACATTGGGGACCTCTTCTGCAAAGCACCAGAAACAATTTATAAAATTCAAATGGGAAGGAAGAAGATATAAATTATACGGATTCCAACCACCTCCCACCCAAATTATATCCTAATGACAAATGGAGAAACTAATTTGAAAGGGAGCACCAACTAATGTGGCACAATGTCATCAGATGGAGATATTAGCAACATAAATGGATCAGTCTCAACACCCATAGATTCAAGCATTAATCCAAAAATATGACAAGGTATTCCAAGACTTACCTATGAAGCTGCCATCTGAAAGAAAGATAGAGCATATAATCGAGGTTAAACCAGATTCAACATCAGTTGATATCAAACCCTACCAATATCCTCACCACCATAAAACAAAGATAAAGAGGCTAATTTAAGACCTATTGAAATGTGGGGTTATTACAACAAGTAGGATCCCATATGAAGCCCTAGTAATATTGGTTCAGAAAAAGGATGGATCCTTCAAACTATCCATAGACTATCGAGGGTTAAATAAAATAACTATAAAAAACAAATTCCCTATACCCTTCATAGATGAGTTGTTGGACGAACTCCATGGAGAAAAATACTTTTCAAAATTGGATCTAAGGTCGGAGTACTACCAAATCCGAGTAAGATTAGAGGATGTGGTAAAAATTGTCTTTCAAATGCATGAAGGTCACTATGATTTCAAGGTGATTCCATTCGGGTTAACGAATGCCCCTACTACCTTCCAAGCAACTATGAATCAACTCTTTCGGCCCTACTTAAGAAGATTCATACTAGTATTTTTTGATGATATTCTTATTTACAATAAGACTTGGAAGGAACATATGAATCATTTAGAGCATGTACTTTCTCTCTTAGAAAAAAATCAGAATTATGCAAAAATATCAAAGTGCTTGCTTGGTAAAAAGGAAGTAGAATACCTTGGTCATATCATATCCCAAGAAGGAGTCAAGGTGGAACCCAGTAAAATCAAATCAATCATGGAATTGCCAAAACCAAACAACATATCAAAACTAAGGTGATTCCTCGGATTAACAGGTTATTATCGAAGATTTATAAAGAACTACGCTCATTTGATAGCACCATTGTCAAACCTATTAAAGAAAAAATCCTTCAAATCGGATAACAACACAAAAGAATGTTTTGAAACATTAAAAAGGGTTATGTTATCCACACCTATGTTAGCAACAACAGATTTTACAAAACCCTTTGTAGTAGAGTGTGATGCATCGATAATAGGAATAGGAGTAGTGTTAAGGCAATATGGTCATCCAATAGCTTTTGAAATTCAAAAGCTCAACAAAAGGGAAGGTTTAAAGTCTACCTATAATAAGAAAATGCTAGCCATTATGCATGCATTAGCTAAGTGGCAACAGTATATCTTAGGAAGAAAATTATCGATATGTACTGATCATAATAGTCTTCAATACCTACTAAGGAAAAAAACATTGTCCACCAAACAACAAAAGTGGATGGAAAAACTTTCCACCTTCAATATGGAAATAATACATCAAAAAGGGAATGGCGATGTAGCTGTCAATGCACTATCACGAAAAGATGAGGAAGTAAGAGCATGTGAAACAACAATAGTGATTCTTGATTGGTTAGATGAGATCCAAGTTGAGTATGCCAAAGATCTTGAATCTAATTCAATAATCAACCATTTTGACCAAAACCCCAAATTTGAATGGAAAAATGACATTTTATGGTATAAGGACATAATCTATCTAATTCCATCTTCAAAAATTAAAATGAGATTCTTAAAGGAATCACATAGCTCCCCAACAACAAGACATGTAGGATTTTTTAAAACCTACTATAATGCACAACAATCATTCTATTAGAAGGGAATGGATAAGGATATTCAAAAATTTGTTGTCGAATGTGAAATATTGTAAAATTTCAGACCCCACCCAGTTTCAAGTCTCGTTGATATTTATTAGTGTTTAATGCCCAAACCCAGTTTTATGAAAGCCATAAATACTCATCATGTAAACAAAATTTCAGAACTGAAACATGAGGATTCTTAACAACATTTAATGCAAAAAATAAAATATATCAGCAACACAATATTCAGAAAATTTTACACAGGGATTTTTGGTCAAACTTGACCCTGGAAAAATCCATAAGGGGAAAACCAATGAGAGAGGGAATTTTATTATTTCAAAGATATGAGGAAATGTCTTCTACATCAGTCATTAATATCATAAATTTAAGAAAAACTTATCTCGAAAACCGTGCCAAGCTTCCTCTTAAAAATCTGAGCCAAACTCCTCGAAATTCATGACAGAATTTCTTGTACATATGCACAGGTCAACTCCTTGATTTGTGTTCCCCCTTTAGCTGTACGACCACCTCAAAAATTGTGCCAAATGTAGCAGTAAAAAATCTGTGCAATAAATGCATGTACAGTCACCTTGGGAACTGTGCCAAACACTCAAAAAGCTACACAACAATATTCCTCGACTTTCGTATAGAAAAAACAACAGTACGGACTGCTAAAATGCATACAGTACACCCTGTTACACCCATTGTACTTTTGCTTGATTTTTTTGCAAATTTTAATTGTACGACCTCCTCAAAATTTTGTACAGTATAGCCTCCTTTCAGTGTTATACCCTGCCTCGATTTCTGTGCCAGTATTCAATCTGCACGACATGTTCAATCTATACAGTACGACCTGCTATCAATGTTGTACTCTTTCCTTGAAATGTGTGCCAAATCCTTCCTTGGAATGTGTGCCCATTAGCAGCAAAAAGCTCCTCTCGTAGTCTGCTCGACTTATTTCTTTTTCCAGCTCTCTCTTGCTCTTGCTCTCTTAAAAGAATGAACAACCACCCTAGAAGGGTGAGCCCTCCTACCCTAATCGACCTCATGGAGGAAGTTGAAGAGACATTTCATCCAATGGTTGAGATTAGATGAGATCAAGGGTGGACATTAAATCACTTAAGTCACCCACTTTCCCTAAGTCCAAAAATTCACCTTTTAATTTACATCTCATAAATTAAATGACTAGGGTCCACATTAGGCACTTTCTCACCCCTTAGGCGCCTAGGTGATGAGAAACACTTGCCTAGGTACTTTTTAATTATTTTTAGCACTCCCTCTTACTGAGAAAAGTGTTACTCATTACTCCAAGCTTGTCCCTGAAAAATTCAAACTTATCTTTGAACATAGTTACCAACTTAACGAGAACTCTCCAGAATTCTCCTTTCTTGGGGGGTCCATTTTTTACCCCGTTTTTAAAAATGGTGCTACCGGTAGCACCCCCTCTTCGTTTTTAGGTGATTTTCAATATTTTAAATTTTTCGATCCACAATGTTTCCACATTATTTTTTTAAATGCTCATTTTTTTTTATCTATTTTCAATTTTTTCTATATATATATATATAATTCAACTCTGTTTTTAGTCTTTTTTTCATGCTTCTTTCAATCTTAAAAATGTTTTTTACCATTTACTTTTTTGAAGTTACTATTTTTCATAGAATTTTGTCTCCTTAATTAATTTATTGTTCCATATTTTTTAAATATAGTGAAAAACATCATTTTTAAACATTGTTTACCTTTACTTCAATAAATCAAAAAAAATTGTAGTTAAATAACACTACTTTTGAATATTTATCAAAAAAATACACATTTTATAACCATATATCATAAAAAAACCTATACATTTTGGTACATATTCCTTAAAATAACATGTCAAATAAAGCATTTTTATGGACANTTGTCAAATGTGAAATATGCCAAGGAAATAAAAATGAAAATGTTATGAATCTAGGGCTACTTCATCCTCTACATATTTCTGACCAAAAATGGCAAGATATCTCGATGGATTTCATTGAAGGGATACCCATGTCTGATGGGAAGGATAAAAATTTTGTTGTGGTTGACAAATTAACCAAATATGAACATTTCATGGTAGTAAGGAAAACCAACTCAACAAAACAAATTGCATATGCATTTTGAAAAAAACATTTATAAATTGCATGTATTTCCGAAGGCTATTTTCAGTTATAGTGATGCAAAATTTAAGGGAAATTTTGGGAGATATTTTTGCAAACAAACAAGAATATCCCTTAATATGAGATCAACCTACCATACACAAATAGATGGTTAGGAAGAAATTGTAAATAAATGCTTAGAAACTTACCTTCGATGTTTTGTGACTAATAAGCAAAATAAGTGGTCTCAATGGTTACATTTAGCCAAATGGTGTTATAATTATACATATCACACTTCCTAAAAAATGAGCCCTCTCCAAGCCTTATATGGTTATGAATCGCCCAAATGGAAAGAGTTTTCACCGATTGAAACTAAGGTCCAAGCAATAAAGAATCAACTACAGGAATAACATAAAATCATCAAAATATTGAAAGAAAACCTAGAAACAGTTGGTAATCAAATGAAGAAACTAGAAGGCCAACATAGTTCAAAAATAAAGTTTTAAGAAGTTTATTGGGTTTTTGTAAGACTCCAACCCTACAAACAATTATCCCTTAAGAAACAAGGGAAGAACAAATTCGCTCCAAATTTTTATGCATCCTTTCTAATTAAAAAAAAAAAATAGCAAACTACTTATGGATTAAAATTACTAGACAATTGTCACATCCATAATGTCTTCCACGTCTCATACCTCAATAAGGTGGTTGGGAAAGCTCAATCAGATCAAACAAAAGTTCTTGTATTCAATGACAAAGGGAGAATTATTTTATATCCGGAAGGTATTCTTTCCACTAAGGGAAAGTTGTTATGTTCCAGAACCATTAAGGAATATCTCATCGAATGAAAAATCCTTCTAGAAGAAGATTCATCATGGAAAATCCTTCCCTTGCTTTGAGGACAAAGAAAATCTTAAGGGGATCACAATGTTATGAACACAAATACACAAAATAAATATAAACACATAATAATAATAGTAATAAGAATAAGAATAATATTTTATTTAAATAAATCAAAAGCCACATATCTCTTCATCAAGAGGCACATACCTCCTCACCTCATGACCAGTCAATGCTAAATAGTAAACCTTCACGAGGGTAATTTTACCAATCATCTATTATTTATTTTATTTATCAATATATTTATTCACAAATATTTAGTCTACATTAAATAGAAGCATAGTTGTTACATGTTACAAATAAGTGTTCTTTACGCCCTTTGTATTGAGTAGGGTAAATATAAGGATGATTATGAATGTTCTATGTTTTTGCATACCTGTAAGTAATGGAATTTAATGTTTTTTTATTTGGTAAATCTTTGTATCTAAATGATTGTGCTTAAAATGAGTTATTGTATGCGAATAATTAAGGAAATTATATAACTGATTGCCTCTTATTGATGTAGTTATAGATATAATTGTATGATGGTGCCTTTGGTGCATGTAGTAGGGAATCTGTTGCAATATGATGCCTATAAACTGAAAACATGCATGAACATTAAGAAATGATCAAAAATTCCCAAGAGGAATGGAATACTAAAATAGTGGCATGTGGGAGGCTAAAGAAGGCAGATAGACCTCATGTTGTTAACCTCTCATTTTTAAAAATGGTCATGTAGAATGAAATCCTCATTGGGTTAAGGAATAACAATACTTATTGTTTTTTGAAGGTCTAGTAATCCTTAAAACGTATTCAAAAGAACCCCTGAATTAACTAAGTCCTAGATCAGACTGTCACCCTGTGGAAATATTATGGTTAAGGAAGAGGATATCGTAGCCATGGATATGGCGTAATAATTAAGTCTCATCCTTTCATTGGAAAGGCATCATCGTTGGGAGAACAATCCCTTGTATGGAATAAGATTTGGGAACGATTTCCGATAATGATGACAATGAAACCCTGAGAGGAAATATGAATATTTGATCCATCGAAAGAATCTCCGACAAGATATAAACCATTAATCCTAGGTGCATCCTCATCTGAAGTGGGAAGTTGGAAAGTTCGGGCATAGACTCTAAAGCATCGACGATGATAAAGGGTTATGGAAAATACCCAGATCCATGGATGATTGTAGATTGTATGTGGAAAATAGATCTCCATCGTAGAGTGCCTTAGAACCTAGTTATGTGGGAAAAGGTGGATGTGACATCATATGAACATGGTGTGCCAACATAGTAGAAAAAATGTTTGTGGGAGTGCTATGTATCAACCATTGATGGTTTGAGGGGGTATGAGTAGTCTCGTTGGGCATGGATACCTTTGGGACTTCACTTAAAATATTGATCATTAGATATAAAGGTGGATAGATCTAGTTGTTCATTGGAGGTTGTTGAGCATGGCCAAAAGTGAAGAGAGGATCATGTGCTGACAATGACAGTGTAATGTACCCAACCACCCACAGGCTAGCCACAATACTTTAAAACAAACTTCAAAACTGATTTTGAATTATGATAATACTCAATTCAGAAATAAGAATGAAAGACTCACATGCATTAATCCAGATCCATACTACAACATAAAAGGAATGAACAACATCCCATGCACAAAAAATAACTAGAAAGAATGCACACATAAACACATCTCGGAAATAATTAAATACACATTGGAATATACATTATACATAAAACACATAGAACAATTTTATTTTCATGTAAACATTCACCAATTGGTTGTAAACCAAGGATGTTCCTCTGAACCATAGACATTGTTGTTCATTTACTCTCAACAGTAGGTCACCCCCAAACCAAGGCTATGAATCCACAAGGATGGGTCCTAGGAAAAATATAAAAACACACCAATTAGTTAACAAGCTCTCATGTTTTCCTAACCACACAACAATCCTAATTTCTAGCTCTCTTTCCCCTTCATCCTGTACAACCCAAAGAAATGAACCCTTTTCTCTGTCATGAAGCCCCTCGGGATATTCCATTTCTCTCCAGAGCTCTAGTGCTATTGGTTAGGAAATATCCATGCTGGAAACTCCAAGTATTCTTAGTTGTGACAGTTCTTTGAGAACTACCATTAAAATCATTTCCATAGGCATCCATTCCCACCTGGAGTAATCAGTAATTTACTACAACCATCTAGCAATAAATTTCCTCTTCCAACCAATTGGTTCCATTGTCATACCAAGAGCGCATGAATTAGAAAGAATGAGGAACCAAAATGAAACAGTTAGAAGAGTGTAAGAGTGAATGGAGAAGAACCCCCAAAACAACCCACAAGGGATGTTTATACAATTACTTGGAAATCAAGAACCACATGACCTCCCCCAAGAAGATCATGTAACCACTTCTCTCAATTAAAACCAAAATGAGTAAATAAAATATAATAAAAAGACTTAACCCCTTAAGCCCCCTCTCTCGTGGAGTCATATCCCCCTATCTCTTTTTTACTTGTTTGTTGTGCATCTAGCGTTGTGTTTGATTAATATATATAGATTTATTACATTTCCTAGTAACTCTATCCCCTTTTCAACTTTACCAACTCACTATCCTAAGTCCTAATTACATCATACATTCTAGTTCATATGGATCAAAACCCGGGTGTTACAGATGGGATACCAAGGGTAAACAACTATCGTCGATTGGTACATGGTGAGATTAAATATCGTCCATAGATCATCATGGGTCTTGTTTAAGTGATAAAAAAGAGGGGAAATGATGTCATGTTGATGAGGAATGCCAATGTGAAAATTAGTGTGTCCCGTGGGAGGTCGCATGTCGAAAATGAATTGGTTGACAAGATGAGAGAAAGCCCATTTACAAAATATCCCTTAGGACTTCCATTTAAATCCTAACTGTAATATCTACAGGACATGAGGTATGGACCATTGGTACTCATTGTCAGGAGTAGATAATTAGTAAGTGCGTGAAGGCCCATATTGTTGATGAAAATAGGGGTTATGAGAAAGAATGAGGGTTTTCGATCTCGTCGGAGGTGATGATGATGAGATCAAGATCATCAAATCTAGATTTGTCTTTCTTGGAGCATGAAAGGTTGATGAATACAAGTGATGGCCCAAGAGGGCCAACGAGGATGAAGTCTTGGGAGGATCTGAATCGTTGATTGATGAGCAGGTGTGATGCAAAATCAACCATCGATCTATTGTGTACCCCAATGGATCCATTAAAAAAAGGTGGGAAGATGGGTGTTAATCATCATGCATGTTAGAGGATCTGAAACAGTCAGAGCTATTGATTATAGGAGTTTGAGAGCCATAATAACTAGATATGAACCCATAAGATTTCATCATTGAAACTTTGGTTGGGGTGTTCATACTCCATGGGATTAGAACCCCAATGAAGACACATAGGAAGGGATTTGGATGATCAGATTCGTTGATCCGGGGGGCGATGGGGGCCAAGAGACAAGTTCCATGTCAATGCAATGTGGGAGGACCTGAATGAATGGGATCCATGTGGACTCCACGTGGTTAATGAGGTGGAATTGATTAGTGTAAATCGTCGTGCATTATGGAGGTGCTGACAAGATCTAAGTCGTTAATCATCAGATATCGAGATCCATTGGATTAGTGAAGAAATCTGCTAGAGTAATCGTCATCATAGTAGAAGTGGTTAGGGTAATGATATCTCATGGGAGATAGGACCGACGATTATGAAGAGACTTTTTGTAAAGTTGGAACTATGGAGTGGTGAGCTAGGTGGTAGGTGCCACATCAGTGCCATGTCAGTGCCACATTGGATGGAATGAGAGATATCAATCCATGTGGATGCCACGTGGAAGTGAGGTATTTGTTGACTAATGAATATATGTACAACTTTGGGAGGTTGTAACATTTGATCTAGAGTTTGTAATTAAGCATGGTTAAAGTCATTGGAAAGCTCCCAATGAGAAAAATCCATCTATGGGGTTTGTTAAGCAATTCAATTGCTTAAATTTATTTCATTAAATTATCAACCAAGGATGATCATAAGCTTGTGATGATGCTGGAAAAATATATGTAGGAGTAGGAAACTAATCCTAATCTAAGAAAATTCAATCAAATTCTAATTTTTTCAACCCTTACTAGTCACAGTTCCACTAGTAAAAAATCAGGCTACAAGGTGAAGTATGCATTGTATGCTCCTTGCCATAGTACTATGTCAACTTAATGATTTTAGTGGTTAAAAATAAAGTTTAAATCACACATGAAAGAAATAAATACTTTTTCAGAAAGTAAATCCTAACTTTTTCATTCCTAACTTATCATTTCTCCAATGGTAGATGATCAGGTTGCAAGGTGAATTATGCTACAATGAATGTAGTCCCTTACAACAATACTATGTCATCATATGAAATTAAAGGAATTGGAAAGAAGTTTCTAAAAACACTTACATAAAGTAAATCCTATCTCTTTCAATCCTAAGTTAACATTTCTTCAATGGTAGAAGATCAGGTTGCAAGGTGAAATATGCTACAGTGAATGTAGTTCCTCACAACAATACTATTTCAGCATATGAAATTAAAAGAATTGGAAAGACGGTTTTAATCACACTTTCATAAAGGAAAATTAAGCATAAAATAAAGAAGAGAAGAAACAAAATGATACTATGATCTATTTGGATTGAGCTAAATTCTCCCAAGAACAAAGTAACACATAAATTAAATCATTATAAATCTAAAACTAGAGAATGGAAAATAATGTGAAAAGATGCTTTATTCTATTCCATGATAAGTTGTACATAATGCTCCAAGAGTCCTCCCCTTTGGAATGGAAGAGGCACTCCTATTTATACAAAAACTAAGATAACTAACAATGAATTTAGATCCACAAATCTCTCCTAGATCCACAAATGCCTCATGTGGTTAAAACCGTGTGATAACACCTAGCCAGTAATATCTCTACAAATCTTCTCACAAATCTCTCTTCCATGATTCTTCTCCATCCAATATACTTGAGCGAATCTCCAAATATTCATCATATTTTCAAGGGGTCGAAGAGGAAATTCAAATTTGAGGCATGATGGTCAAATATGACTTGGTTGGAGTCTTCAAATACACTTGTAAAAATAATATAACCCATCCCACTTTGATATATAAGTGAAAACATGTTATTGTTGGATTACTGAGAGGGGGGGTGAATTAGTGATAGAGAAATTTAATCCTTTTTAGCCATACAATACAAGTATTATGTCAATGTAGCATTATCATACAATAAATGAAGAGTAAATAACCAATGAACAAATGAAAATTAATACACATACACACTACACCAGTGTTTTACGTGGATAACCAAAGAGAGAGAAAACCATATAATTATTTTTATTATATGTATTGAAGAATTGCATTCATTAGAAGCACCAAATTCCTTTTTTTTCTAGCTGCAACTGGAAGGAGGCTCCAACCCCCTAGTTTCTCAGGCTACAACCTGAAGGAATATCCAACTCCCCAATTCTCTGGCTACAACCAGAAGGAGGCTACAACCCCCTATGTTCTCCGACTACAATCGAAAGGTGGCTACAACCACCTGTCCTTTCCCTGTACAACTGAATTGACATATAAGTAGAATGATGGAACCACTATCACACTATCACTTTGATATATACTACTGTAAAATTGTACCAATAAACCTGTACCAATAAAACCGAATCATGCATCAACCATGCATCAACCTTTACCTCAACCTGTAATCAACCTATACCATAGACAAGTGCATCAACCATGCACCACAATGTACCAAACAACTTGTAATCAACATGTACCATAAAAAAGTGCATCCAACCATGTACCAAGTATGTACCAATCATGTATCAATGATTCATCAATATGTACAAACATCATCAACTATACACCTCATGTATGTGTCAACTCATCAACTACCTATCTCAACCATGTACCCAACATGTACCTCAACCAAAAGACCTCATCAATTTCATCATCCAAATTTGATTTGTAACTCTATAATAGACCTGTTGTATATGATCACATACCTACATAACTTCCTTAACTTTAACAACAAGAGACTATCATTTTCATCAAACTTTTTTTTAGTCTCACATGACTAGTTTTGGATTAGTCAACAACCCTAGCTTGAAATAATCATAACTATGTAAATGTAATAAATAAAGATATGAAAATAGTACACAATGTTCTTTAGTGTGTTTTATGCAATTCCTCCAGGCTTCACTAATTGGAACCTCTTAGAAAAGGAGTTATAGCAAAAATGACATACCTTGTTGAATTCTAGTTTATTCTAGAGAGTGTTGTAGAGCGTGCCCCGCATGGAATATTTGTTGTATGGATCTGAAAATATTACACCTAATACTAAAGACTTTATTATAACCAACACATTTGTTCTTAATTAATTTGGATATGTTATGAAGAAGTTATGACATTTTTACCCGAAACACATGTTTTAGACTAGTTTCAGGACTAACCACAAACCCTATTTTCCACAGAGTGTAACTCCAAAAATACAATGACCCACAAGATGAAATTCATAATGTGAAAAGATGCTTTATTCTATTTTTAAAATTCTTTCTAAGGTATTCATCTTTTCTCAACTTGTAATTGGTTTGCATGGGAGTGATAACTAGTTTGCAATATTCCATTCCAAACCTCTTTAGCATTTCTCTGATATACTTGGTTTGAGAAATAAAAATTCCTTACTTGATTTGGCGTATATGAAGTCCCAAAAAGAAGGATAGTTCTCCAATGAAATTTCAAATTCATTCTGCATATCCTTTGCAAATTTTTGGCTTAACCTGTCATCATCACTACCAAAAATAATAT
>SNQJ01S0036197.1:116265-131753 GCA_010110895.2 Picea sitchensis
CTTAATTGGGGCATATTACATTAGTAATGTTATTTTATTTATGTCATCTTTATTCCATTAGTTGTAATTATACCTCCTAGTCTCCTGTATATACCAAGGAGACATTTTCATTTGGAATCATCTTGGAATTGTACATTTATGTGAGCATAAGGAGGTTTCCCCCTCGAAGAGGCTTATTATCTAAATTTCTCTCTTTTTCAAGGCGTTGAGTACTTATTCTGAGGTTTTTCTATGCTATATTGATATTTGGTTCTTAACAGATTTCCACAAAGTGTAACCAACTGGATTGTTTCCCAAGAGAAAAATTTGACAATGAATCTGCCAAAGTATTGAACTCTCTGTGAATATGGGAACACTAAAGCCACCTGAAATTTTGCTTGATCTCCAAAATCTTTTTCATCCAAGGATGCAAATTTAAATCTCTCAGTTGGGACTTTCTGGAAAACTAGTCAAGAACAACCATAGAATCACCAACCACCATTAGATCATGAACGTTAATCCTCTGTGCAAAGGTTAAAAGACCCCACAAAGCAAGAAGTTGTGCCTCAATATTTGTACCTGGACCAACAACAATATAGGATTTAAAGAAGTGAGACCCACTCAATTTTAGTACAATACCAACACCACAGTCACTACCAGCAGCAACTCCATCAAAAAATCCTAAAGGCTTATGTCCAAAATATAACATATTCAAAAGAACCTCAAAATCATCCCCCACTAAGGAACATGGTGTCTCCTTGATAGCCATTACAATCCCTGAACAGAGGCCAAAATATTTTCCAGAAAGGTTTTCAAATATAATCTTATTTCAGTATCTCCATATACCCCAAAGAACATGAAGAGGGACCATTCAGTGACGAGGGAAGGCAAGGAACCAATGCAACAAATTATCCTTCAAAGACAAGTGATTCCATGAAGCATTGATCCTCAATTGACAACAAACCTCCTTTCAAACAAATTGAGAAACTTCACAAGCCACCATCAAATGCAGGGTCGTCTCTTCATCCTTTAAACATAAACTGCAAACAAAGGGACCAATTCCGCCTCTACGCCCGAATTTCTCACTTGTCAAAATTTGATCACCAAAGAAAGAGAGTGATAAGTGATTTTGATCGAAATCTGAATTTGCCAAGATATTTTATACCACCAATCTTAAATTACTATCAAATTTTGTGCCATTCATGCGTCATAAGCCGATTTAACATAAATAGATGGCACACCATTGAAGTTTCATATTAATGAATAACACTTCGATGGCAACCAATTGAAGTTTCATATTAATGAATAACACTTCAAACCATTTACAATGTGATTTGTTTCTCTTACTTTGAGGAATTGTTTACTACTTAGATTTTTGTCAAAAGAGCTTGGCGTTTTATTTTTTTAAATAAAAATAAAAATTTCGTGGTGGGTTTAGTTTTGTAAATAGTTTGAATGTCCAAGTTTGACTCCATTTCCTGAGGATGGCATGCTATTTGTTCCATTGGGCATAAGTATCTTGAAAGTAGAGCCAAGTGTTATATAATTTTATGATATTATAATGGTAGTAAAAAAGAGTAAGTCTTACACAAAGTTATATTTTAGTTATACAAAGTTGGCTTTCCGAGTTTTACTTGTTTGAATGTATTTTAATACACAAAGTATTAGTGGGCCTATATAAAAACACACAATGTCTTCGATTTAATGTTCATATATTCATTTATAAAGGTTATTTGAAATTTTCCTCCCAAATAAATTATTGACTCAAAGTATAACTCTTCTTCAAAATCTCCAAAAAGCCCTTTACAATCAAGTACGAGTCACAAAACATTTAAGGTATATTCTCCTTAGAGTTTTATTATATATTACAAATGCTCATGTTCTTAGATGCTCTTAGAGTTTGAGACAACACATTTTAAAAATCTCTCTTAGAATATTCTTATTCTCATGTTTTCAAACCCCTTGTTGTTTCATGATAAACAATCCTTTCTTTATTGTAACCCCTTGTTGTTTCATGATAAACAATCCTTTCTTTATACAATAAAGAGGATGGCTCACACAAACTATAATGGAGATAATGGGATGGCTCAATATCTATACACATGGCACATATTAATAGCATTATAATTGAACATGTACACAAATTGAACCTAAATAAAAAAAAATGGCAGAGATGTATGTTTAATTTCATAAAGTGAAGTTTTGTGTTTATGTCCCAAGGAAGATATAAATATGAATGGTACACCTGAGACGTGGTTAACACATTATACTTTCATCATGAAAATCTTTAATGGTCAAATGAGTATCAAGATTATATGCGATTATCACATTGTACACATCAAGGAGTACATTGTAGACATCAATGTTGTTGAAAGAATATTTTATTGCAAACATATTTAACTTTATATAAGTGGTTTAGTCCTGCTCAAGATCTTTCTTAAAAGGTTCACCCCTCGCTCCAATATTTTTAAAAGGATGACCAATCTTCCGAAGTATAAAACAAGGTTTTCAATCCCAAAAGTAAAATATTATTTAGCTCAGAATTAAGGTGGTTTAATATTATAAATAAGTGAAGACAAAACCCTCGTAAACCCCCATTTAGAGCGACTAGTATGAAGTGAACACATTGACAAATCCATATAAACAAATATCCTGGATGTTTAGTAGAGTGTTGGGATTAAAGCCCATCACTAATTTTCCCCATTTCACATTGTATTCTGTTAAAGAGGTATGGAATGGCATAATGATATTATTTTTATTAATAATAAACATTTTTTATTTTTTATTTTTTTAATGAAACAAAATTTTACATATTTATTTATTTTGTTTATATATTTTTTATTTTTTTTATAGATAAGTTTTTCAAAAAAATAAATTGAAAAGTAAATTCTATGTTATTATGAAACTTCCATTTTTATAGGCATGAATCAATATAGAAATTCTACAAGGTTTAGGATGTAGTGGTCTTTAATGTCAAGAGAATATGGACATGATTAAAACCATCTTACTTAACTAATAAATTTAAGGAACTATTAAAGTACAAGGAGCATTGTTTCTATGATGTGTAGAATATTTACATAAGGACGTATGACTTTAAAGTAAGACCTTATTTTCCTCCCGAATTAGTATGTGATAGAGTTTTCTTAAGAAAAGTTTGTATACAACTACAACATTGGAAAGAGACTCTAGATGCCAAGAAAAGGGCACAATTTCTTCCTTTGCTTGTTAGATATGGAGGATACAATATGATGGAGGATCATCCCTAGGGTTTTGACAATCATGTTTCACCATTCTATTTTGGTGAATTTTCCCTATTTAAAATTCTTGATTTCTTGCATTTAAATCAAAACACCCTCATATCTTTGCATTTGGTATTCAAATTTTGATAATTTGTAGAGGAAAGATTCTTCCATCTCCCCACTAAATTTCATCAAAAAATATTGAGTTTAATGATCATGTACAAACCTAGATTGAGCATGTTGGATTTTCTTGATTTAAGAAAAAACATGGGTTTAGTATTTTGACTAGCACACCTTCAACTCATGGAGTTAGAAGTTGTAGAGGAAACCTTCCTCTACTCTCACACCAAATTGCATATGAAAATAAGGAGCTTAAGGGTCATTCCTAAGCCTTGAAAGGAGCACGATGGGATACCTAGATTTTATTTTGCATGTTTTTTTATTAGTTTGGATTTGACTATTCAATCTGTGAAGCTAAGGTATTTGGCACTTGGAGAGGTGATTAGTAAATATATATAAGTGGTATTTAATAAAATAATTTATTTGTTGCTACCCCAGGAAATGAAATGACTCGGGACCAAATAGTTACACTTTCATAAATTAAATATTTGAAAGTTCCATATAATTGGGACTTTTTTCTTTCTAAGTTCCCAAAGAGTGGAAATGGGGTAATGGGAGATATTAGTAGGAAATGAACTAAGTAAAGGTTAATGAATATCACCATACTAAGGTAGAGATGGATGAGGTTGTAGAGCATGTAGTGGAATTGGGGTAATTAGAGATATCGATAGGAAATGAACCCAACAGAGGTTGATGAATATATCCATTTTGAGATGGAGATGGAGAAGGATTTAGAGCATGTAATGGAATGCATTTCTGAAGAGGAGAAAAAAGTTGCACACGTAGCAAAAGGTATGTAAGAGATCTTAGAGTGGAATTGTAATGTACCTGGGGAGGATAATATGGGGTACTAGGAAGGTACACAAGGGGATAATGAATGTAATGTGGTCATACACATGGAATAGACCCACTTGGTAGTTGATGGGTCATAAATAGGTCCACTATGTAGTTCAAAGGATATAATATAATAATACGGGATAGTCGGCATAGACCCCTAGGAATACTCGGGAGAAAGTATAAATACATATGAGTATCATTGTATTGGAGGTGTGTTGGATGTATTTTTTTGTAGCAAGCATGACTTATGGAGTGATTCATTCCATAAGGAGTAATTGATGGTCTTACCCTACCTTAAGGGTTATTCTCTCTACATTTGTGTGTTGTTCATGGTGATTTTTTTGGTATCTTTGGAGTTCAAGGGTTTATTTATGAAGTTTTACAATTAATTCCCTCTTATATCTATCAAGGTTTACTACATGAATCCAAGTGGAATGATGGAAGAAGCACCATTTCCATAGATGCCTTAGGGGATTCATGATTTCCATAAAGAAATCGAGTGTTATTGTGTTTGAAGGTACATAAGAGGATGTTGTTTAAGATTGCCATGAAGGTCATGATACTAATGACAATGAAGTAATTTCCATAAAATAAGTAATATGATAGACCAAGTAAATGTATAAATCAAAGAAATGGTAGCAAACCACCAGTTGAAATTGTGGAATGGATAATATGTGATAGGCCTAGATCCTATGCAACAAGGCGAAGACTCTTAGAAAACATGAATTCATATGATAGGATCAAGGGAACAAAGACTCTTTGAATAAATTGAGGTCATTGAAGTTATTGTTGAGCTATGTTGTAGGGGTAATAGTTATGTCTAATGATGGAAGAAGCACCATTTCCATAGATTCCTAAGAGGATTCATGATTTCCATAAAACATTTAGTGTTATTGTGTTTGAAGGTACATAAGATGATGTTGTTGAAGATTACCATGAATATCATGAGACTAATGACAATGAAGAAGCATATAATTTACATAAAATAAGTGATATGATGGATCAAGTAAATGACTAAACCAAAGAAATGGTAGAAAACCACCAATTGAAATTGTGGAATGGAGAATATGTGATATGCCAGGATCCTATGAAACAAGGTGAATACTCTTAGAAAAAATGAATTTATATTATAGGATCAAGGGAACAAAGACTCCTTAAAGAAATAGAGGTCATTGAAGTTAATGTTGAGTTCTGTTGTAGGGATATTAGTTATTTCTATTAGGTTAATCCCAATAAAGAGGTTGGATTTTTGTTCATAGAGAAATACATATTACTCTACTTCTTTCTATAATGATATTAATGCATTAAATATAGACAATAAAGGAACAAAATTAAATATTGTTAGGGATTTATTTTTTATTTGTTCAATTAATGCAAATATGCAACTTGGATCTTCAACACCTAAATATCCTTAGCACTTATACACATTCAAACAATACAATAACTTATTCCATATTTTGGTATCGTTGGTCCTAAATTATGCACCTGATTGCTAAAGGGTAGAGCTATTCCACCTCAAGTTTTGGAAAGGTTTTTTTTTTTACTAATTAAGTTTGTTAGTCAACTAATGGATAGGTTTACAAAGAGTAGAAACCTGGTTGGATTGATCAAGCAATGTGACTATAGATTCCCCTTAGCTAATGGCATACATTTTGATGAAGAGGTGAGGATGTGGAAAGATAAACAAAGGAAACAACAACAAGCAAAACAATGAGTGACCTATTGTGTTAGAATTAAGACTCAAAATGATATTTTAAGACCTAAACAAATATACAGATGTAAATCACCCAACAGGATGCAAAATAATTGATCTTCTTACTAAATAAATAGTTGATTAACAAGTTGCATGTCAGCAAAAATATGAGTTACAAAAATAGTTGAAAGGAAAAAGAAATGTACATTGCACACATCACAATTTTGCATCCAAGATAAGATTAAAACACAAAGATACTTAAGCAAGAAAACACAATTGTCATCAATATATATGTATTCACCATGTAGAGAGATTTACAATCATAGAAGCAGGTCCATCCAAATATGATGCTTGAATATTTCATTAAAAATTGAACCCCTTCTTACATTCGAAAATTGATATCTTTATCCTTTTTCCAAAAGGTTCGACCACCTTTCTAGGATCTAACTCACAATTTAAACTTCACATTATAACTAGACCCTATCAATCAACTCAATTATCACTCCTTAATCACAATTTGTAAACATTGTTTTGACTTGAGTGAATCTGATTTGAAGCATTAGTTCATAATATTCTCCTTAATTTGACCTCAAAAGTATTGTTTTTATCAAAAGACAACAACTTATTACAAGTGGCAACAATGCCTCTGACTAGACTTAAACAAAATTTCTATTGGTGCAACAAGAGCTCATGTTGATAGTTTGAGTAAAAAAAACTCATAGCAAGGAGTCTTCCCAAGTTTTCTTTGGTTATCAACTTCTCATGGATTCCCATGTGCACTCCAACTGGAGACTGAACTGGAACATAGATAGATAAAACTCACCGAGAATTTGGTGAATTTCTGGGAAAAGAAACCTCAAATACCTCTTGTATTCTCTCATACCATGATACATGTGTAAAATGTGAGAGAGGTTTTTGAGAATGGGCATGTTCCCAATGAAAACCTCTTTCAGTTTTCAAAAATGAATTTGCATATGTTCGAAAGGCATTCCCAAAGACAATGACAAAAACAGGGAATTTTCAGTTTTCATCGGAAAAGCCACAGTGTAGTCATTAGATTGTCGACAATCTAATGACTACACTGTGGCTTTTCCGATGAAAACTGAAAATCCCAACCACAGAAATCTCACGCATCAAAAACAGGGAAATCAACATTTGATGAATTTCTAGAAAAACRACCTCAAAGGTATCTTAGATTATCACAAACCGTGATACATATGTAAAATATGAGAGATTTGTTTGTGCATAGACTTGTTATCAACAAAAACCTCTTTCATTTTTCAAAAAATCACTTCCGATTGTTTAGAAGGCATGCCAAAAGACAATGACAAAAACAGGGAAATCAACATTTGGTGAATTTATGGAAAAATGACCTCAAAGGTCTCTTCGATTCTCTAATACCGTGATACCTATGTAAAATATGAGAGAATTTTTTGTGCATGGTCCTCTTCTCAAAAAAATCCTCTTTCAATTTTCACAAATTCACCTCCAGTTGTTCAGAAGGTGCGTTGAAATCCAATGACTAAAACATAGAGAAAACAGAGTATTTCATAAAATTCAGGCAGTGCCTTTTTTTTTTTCTTCTGTAACCTATGATAATTTCTTTGTAGATTATGATAATTCTTTTCCAGATCTTGGTTCTATTTTTGTAAAGCATGATTTTTTTTTTGTTTTAATGCTTGCACCTAGTGGTTTTCCTTTATAGCTTCATTAGCCTCCTCCTTTGGTCTAATTAGAACATGTTTCTTACCTCTCTCTTTCAACCACTTCTCATCATCCATGACATATTTATTATGATCAGCTATCAATTTAATTTTTTTGGACCTCATTTCATACATTTTCATTACTTCAGACCCTCTGCCATGTGTTTCTTTTATATACCCTTGAATTTATGATATGTTGACCTTGATCTATAGTTTTTCAGTTAGGCTTGATGGGCATTTCAGGATCCCAATTCTCTTTTATTTTTCTACTCTATTTGGCTTCAAGGGATTTCTTAATCAAGTTTTCCATAGGTACAAATTTTGCAGTAATAATCTTGGGACTGTGTTGTTTAGATCTCATTTTCCCCCTCATTTTGTTTTTGGGCACTTTACCCTACTTCATGGTGGGAGTCACCTATGCATCTTCAAAATGGCTTGGGTGATAGTGGGTCTTGTGGAGTATCATATGCCTCTTGTTGCAAGTGACGATCTGAATGTGGATGTTAATATGATGTAATTTTCCACCTATAACTTGAATTCCCGTAAAGTTGTGATGATAAGCACTGAAGGTGCAACTTGCACGATCTTAACATGAATTGTGTAATGATGAATCCGGAGGTAAACTTTTGTGAACTTGAGTGCACATGATCATTTATACGCATGCAGGAGACAAAAAATAATTTTCAAATATTTAAAATAATTTACGAACATTTAAATAATTAAAACAACGCGCTTTACTATTGTTTGCAAGAACGGGCTTGTTCTTGCAATCAGTGGTTTTATGCACTAAAAAGGATTGGTCAACCTTATATAAGCTCAATAATGATAAATCAAGATGACATGTATTATTAACCCAAGTCAGAACGCACAATAACCTTCCAAGAAAGAAAGAAAATGGTGCAAATTCAATAGAAGGGTAAGAACAATTCAAGCTGACTCATTAAACCATGGAGAAGAAACTGAGCAAAAAAATCAGACTTTACAGATGTATAGGATAAAGGAGGGAAAGAGCAGAGGTGTAGACCTAGGTTTTAACATTGGCTCCAATCGGGAATAAAACTTCCCTATAAGGTGATAAGAACAGTAGATCAGGTGCCTTACTTCTCAAAACCTGCTCCCACTTGTTGTAACTTACCTATTTTTTTTCTGCCAACTATGTTATCTGTCTTATTTCAATCCGAAACTCAAAAACTCCAGCTACACCCCAGTGCCTTTGTTGGGATATGGAGTCTTATTGTTCATCTACTATATAAACAAACTGAAAATGAAATGCTCGAATGATGAGCTTATTCAACAAAACCCTACTCATAACCAACAAAAGACAATTTAATTACGTGTATGCAATCTTCCAATGTAGCAAAACCATCACTTTATTTACAAAATAATCATCTCCTTCATCTAAGCTAAATGGATAAATGCAGGAATTCTAAAATTTTTGCAGCATAAAATTAATTTGCAGCTTACCCTTACTACTGCATTTTGCTTGCATTTTGAACCCTGCAACGTTGGACAACTCTGAGGAAACTGAATCCATCCAATCAACCACTGGGTCTTCAAGATCATGAAAAGGTTTTTGTTGATCTAAAAGATATGTATGCAATTGGATAAACTTTTTTTTATTAAGAAAAGAATGACCTCCTTGTTCTCTCGAAGAAAAGTCTCGAACACTATTAATTCCATGGAAATAAATAGTAGCAAAAATTTTCAAGACTTCTATAGGTGTTTGAAAAACACATGCCAACTGATCATGATCATCTGCTTGAAAAATTGCAGGTTCAACTGAACTGTTCAAAAAATATTCTTCAAATTGTTGGCTTCCTCCTTGCAATAAAGACTCTTGACAAAAATTTGAAAACATATAATCCTTGATGTCATCATAAAAAAAAGAGGTTTGTTGATCTTCATTATCAACAACATAACATTTTAAAACAACAACTTGTTTTTCATCAAATTGATCCTGTAACAATTTTCCATCAGGGATTAAAACATTTCCATCATGTTCAACAAAAGACTGTCTACAATATGAGTATGTACAATCACCCTTTGAAAAAATATCTTCACAAAATCTGGAAGTATGACCATCCCAAATGATAGAAGAATACGATTTACCAATTGTAAGATCAGGAGAAAAAGAACTATTTGAAGATGATGCACCATCACATGGAAAGAAAAGAGAAACCATATATGATCTATATTGTTCATAACCTTTCTCATGGTCTTCTCCCTACAAATCTTCGTTCTAAACCTAATTTGGAAGTCTCCCACAAGATCTAAGATTGTCTTCAATCTCCTCTGCATCAACAAACATCTACTGCAAGGATAATGACTTCCTTTCTCTGAGATAAAGAACTAAATTAGGATGAAGATGAGCTACGGTATAAAGCACCATAGCATTGGTTTCAGATGGTCGAATTGAAACATGCATGTTGAGATAGAATCTATGAAATATTTTATTGAAATGGGTGACAATCTCATATCTCTCCTTCTTCAAGGAATAGAAATCTGATAGGCATTTTTCAAAGGATTTATTCTCACCCCAATACCTCAAAAACACATTACAAAAATCAGTCCATGAACTAATAGAATAATCTTTCAAGTTCCTAAACCAGAATCCAACATCTCCTTGTAAATATTGGAAAATGGTTCTCATGAACACATCCTCATGAATGCTTTGCAAAAGATCAGTGAATCGGTCAAAAGCAACCATGTGTTGCTCGGTTGTCACATGATCTTCTCCATTGAACATGGGAAGGTAATCTAAAAAAATTGGGAGGGTATTCATGGAGGAAAAAAGATAGCTTCAGAGGTTTATAGCCTTCTTTGATCTTGGATTGAACATAAGTGAGTTGGCCAAAAAATGGAGCAATAATGACATGAGGAGGTGATAAATCAACTTTGTTATTCACAAGTTTACAAAATGGGTCAAATTCAGGAGGAATAGAGATATGGACCTCATTCTTTCCAATAAAGTCATATGATGAGATCAGATCAAGGTTGATAGTACAAGAAGAAGACACATCTTCTTTACTCAAGGAGGAATATGCATTTGTAGGCTTGTAATCATCTGAGTAAACAAAGCATAATATAATTATTTTCACACATAAAGGAAAATAAAGGAATGAACTGATGAAGAAAAATATGAGCTCTTTGAAAAAACTAATGGCTTGGTACCTCATCTTTTCCTTCCCCCTTTTCATTTCCTGTCGGTTGGGCTCATCCTCCAGTGGATTATTTTGATTGTGGAGTCATAAAGTGAAAGATTCTAGTCACTATGTGTGTCTGGATTTTGTTCACCATAAAAAAACAAATCTGATCATTGTCATTCTCCCAGGGAAAGATTGCTTCATTAATCTGTTCCCCGGCAACGACGCCAGAATATGTTGGTCCTAAAGTCTCCACCTAACTGCTAAAGGGAAAATCTAGGCCACCTCAAGCTTTGGAAAGGTTTATTTTTTTATTAATTAAGTTTGTTGGTCAGTTAATGGATAGGTTTATCAAGAATAGAAACCTAGTTGGACTGATCAAACAACATGATAGTAGGTTCCCCTTAGCTAATGGAATACACTTTTATGAACAGTTGAGGATGTGGAAAGATAAACAAAGGAAACATCAACAAGAAAAACAATGAGTGACCTGTTGTGTTATAATTAAGACTCAAAATAATATTTTAATACCTAAACAAATATCCAGATGCAAATCACCCAAAAGGATGCAAAATAATTGATCTTCTTACTAAAGAAATAGTTGATTAACATGTTTCATGTCAACAAAAAGATGAGTTACAACCATAGTTGAAAGGAAAAAGAAATGTACAATGCACGCATCACAATTTTGCATGCAAGATAAGATTAGAACACATAAGAGACTTGAGCAAGAAAACACAACTGACATCAATATATATATATATATATATATTCACCAGTGTTACACATCAAAATTACTCACTTTAATGATGACCTATTGTCGTCATGACTAGTGTCGCAAGTGTCTCATTATTGGCCTTAAGTGTCGCAAGTGTCACAAACATCATACTGCCATCTTGCCTATGTCGTGTCTCTAAAGACATCACAGGGACACTTAAGACACCTTCAAAGACTGGTTTAAGGAAGAGAAATCATTTGATGAAGAGTACAAAGCATTTTCCATGAAGAAAACTACTTAAAATGAATTTTGGAGGGTAGTGCTCCCCTACCCACTGTCAGGGAGTGCCAGCGCTCCCTACCCTCCTTTGTGGGAGCGTTGTAGCACCCTGTACACCCTTTTGGGAGAGCGCTAGGATTTTCTGAAGGAATTTTGGGCAGCGCTCCCCTACCCACTGTCAGGGAGTGTCAGTGCTCCCTAGCCTTCTTTGGGGGAGCGTTGCAACACTCTGTGCACCCTTTTGGGGGAGTGTTGGCCTGTTTGAGCAAATTTTGGTTTTTTGAGAAGAATCAGGGGAAAATCCCCCTTATATTGGAAATCTGTTGGATTTGAATCTGAGGTCAAGGCTACATCTTAGGGAGGATCCACAAATGATGGAGAAATATCCTCAGCCTATCCCAAGAATCTCTAAGGTGGTTGGGCCTCTCCAAGCTTATATAAGGAGGCCTTCTCATGGTGAAAGGTAAATGGAGTTTTAGAGATACCAAACTTATGATCTCATGAGTGATATACGAAGAGACATTGAAGGCGTCAAACTTATGATCTCATAAGGGAGATATAATTGAAGCATCATCATTTTGTGTGGATTATTTGAGCAAAGGGTTGGACAAGGAGAGTTGGGAGAGGTTGTTTCACCTTCATCAAAGGTTTGTAAGTATTCTCTATTTCTCTCATTAATATACATATGTTCTTGGCATGTTTCTTTCAAGGTTGTGTTTTTTTCTACATGAACTTGTCTCTATTAGATAGATCTGGTTTCAAGCTAATCTTAGTAGAATAGGAAGCGTGTTCTGTCTTTGTTTGTTTTGCAGAACTTATCGAGGAGCTTGGGCATCAAAGCTCGACTCGGAGTGTGCAAGGACAAACATCATTTAAAAGGTACACCTTTCTTTCTCTTCTCTATAATTTAGTTTAACTATGTTTAAAAGGATGGCAATGACCAACGTTAGCACCCTTTATGTCTTGGTCTTAGGAGTCTAGAGTCCAAGAGGGAATCCACTTGTCCGTAGGGAGATTCTTCTGTAACAGAAATTGGAGACTCCACTGGGGAAGGAATCCTATTTTTATTTAATTGGTTTGTCCCTGCCCTTTTCCCACCTTTAAGATCAATTTTACTATTTTATCATCATCCATTAGCCTTCTCCTACCTTCACTAGCATTTTCACCAATTTTCATGCATTCTAGGTGAGTTTTTCTGGATTTGTTTCTACTGTTTTTTGAATTTAAGGGTGGCTCGGTGCCCCACTGTAGGCCATACCAGAGCGCCAGTTCTCCCCTACAGTTCCTTAGAGAGCGTTGCAACACTCTGTTCACCCTTATGGGGGAGCACTAGTCTCTTTTTTGAGAGTTTTTGCCTTCTTTTGCTCAGTCTTTTGCAGCCTTTTTTGTAGAGATCTTTACCCAGAGTATGTGGTTGGTTTGTGAAGTTGTTTGGATTGTTTTTTGATGGTTTTTGATGATTATCACTCCCTATTGTTTTTATTGGAGATTTAAACCTCTATCAGAAATGTGAAATTGCCTTTTCTAGCTGCGTTTTTGACAGGACAGTTTTGAGTGATTTCTCTTTCTCCCTATCATTTATTGGATTCTTCTCTACATTTTATTATATTCCTTGAATGCTTGATTGGTTGTAGAATCCTTGATGGTGTTCTTTATTGTTAGAACAAATCTCTACTTGTTTCTTTCATACATCACTGCCTTGAGTGCATGCCTTGTTTGCAGCCCTTTTGCTTCGTGTCTTTTGCATCTACATAGGACTCTTTCTCTTGATTGAAAGTAGTGGAGAATTGAAGGTTTTGTATTTACTTTCTGTATACATCATAAACAAACAAAGAAGATAAATGAATTCTTGCTTTTGGGTAGTGAAACTAACTTGCATTTGAAGTAGCGAAATTGCATGTTTTTTGGCATTTTGGGACATTGTGCATCTAGAATGATGAATGTTTTCTCCTTCTCATAGCATAGATTTCATAGAAATGAAAATATTGCATATTCATATCTTTGCATAACTTTTGAGTCGGTCAAAACACCATATTGTCCATGCCATTTTCCTTTTGAGTAACAACAACCTTAAAAATCAAGCGCTAAACTAAAATTGATTGGACATCTTTACATTTTATGGTAGCAACCCTACATTAGATTAGTTGTAGGACTTTGGAATAGGTGTGAAAGATAACTTTCCAAAGCTGCAAACAAACATAGGATCTTGTCTTAGGGAGCGGTGAAATCAAATTACTACATTTTGTCCTGGGAATCCCTTCTCACACAAGGGTCAAACCTGAGGTCGCATTGAGACTAGCAGAGTTACTCACCCTGCTTTGTTGGTATTGGTGTAGAGATTGTATGTATTATGGGGGTCACTTGAAGGTATACCCACAATGATGAGTGGAAGCCTTTCAAGTTGATTTTGGGCTAGATACCCTTCCCTTGCGCATGGATTGGATTTTTGATTGTTTCTCCAGGCATCATTGTTGTAGTTGGTAACCTTAGTGGCCTATCTCTTTAGGGTCTTTACACAAGGTGACTATGGAGCGGCGAGGCTTCACTATACCTGGAACCAACATTGGCCAGACTCACTCAGGCTCCTTAGAGGGTATACCCACGATTATGTGTGGGAGCTTGCACCAGGGTGTAAGTCCATTGAGCAAGTCGTCAACGTAACTTTTTCACCCGCTTTATCTCAGCCCCTTCTTACTTTGTTCACACGACATTGGATTTCATCACCAACTAGTGTGCTCATTGTGAGAACATTTTGTTTGCTTGCTTGCTTACTAGATTTTTATCATTTGTTGTTTGTTCTCCCTAGTAGAATCTGGGTTGGATCTTTATTTGTATGGCGTCATTTCCTGAAATGGCCAATGAAGGAACCCCTTTTCCAGTGGAACCCTTTGTTTTTACTTCTTATGGAAACGTTGGTCCTCCTTACATCACTACTTTGAGCCTTCCAGGTCTCACAATTGGGTTACCGGTTGGTTGTTTTCCACTCTGGTGATCTTGAATGCAGGTGCTTCATATGTAATCACACCACCCACACATCAACCTCATGTCGACCTTTCTCCTTCTTTGCATGTCGAGTATCCTTCCATTTCTCCTTCTTTTCCTAGTGAAAGCTCTAAAGTGAGTGATCCGGGGCAGGATCTTTTAAATGATTATGGTTGAGTTTTAACTTGCATGAATATTTTAACCATTTGAGAATTTAACGAAAGAATGAGGAAAGAAGAGGATTATATCAGTCAAATACACATATGCAGATCTGAAAATAATAATGAACAGCAAACCATAAGAACGCAGGTTGATAACGGAGTTCGGCACAATGTTTGCCTACGTCTCCGGGCCTTTTTCATGTGGGGAAGGCTTCGTTATTTCTGCTCAAGTGCTCAAAATTACATCTCAGCAATGCCCAAAGGCTACAAGACTGATCTAGTCTTGTTGTCCCAGATCTCAAGAACCCTGCAAAAGAAACGACATGCCAAACTGATGCTCCAAGCTCCCAGAAACGATCCGACAGCGTTTCCACCTCAAAGGCTTTCCTGCAACAAACTGACTTTGGCTTGGCTTTCCAACAGCATAACTCTGCAAAAATGACTGTCCATTGGCCTCAAACAGGCCTAGTTTATATAGTTGAGGAGTTGGTTTCTCATCCCCAACTTCCTCCAAGAATCTGGCCTCCAAAAATGCCCAATATCCCCCAAAAATGGAGAAAATCAGCTAATATTAGGCAATATTAATTACAAATAACCAAATACTTTAGTAAAAAACCCAAAATATAGAAAAATT
>SNQJ01S0036197.1:145497-172640 GCA_010110895.2 Picea sitchensis
GTCAGATCCCATCCCTTCCTCTTGGGTATAATTCGTTGAATGCTTCTATTCCTGTTCCTACCCAAGTCCCATCCGAAACTCCTGGAGTCTCCACTCCTCCTAAGCACAATCCAGTTCCTGGTTTTATTCTGACACTTCCTCAACCCCCTTCCAGAGGGTCTTATCCACCCCTCATCAAAGGAGCCGACCCTAGTGGCACCACTCAGTCTTTCACACCTAATTACCAGATTCCTGTTGGCGGACAATTTCACCCTGGGGGAAAACGCAATCCCCTTTTGGAGGTCAAATCCCAATTGGGACACAACCCTTGGTTGGAGAACAACCCCCACCTACCCCACCCTATGGACAAAACATACCTGCAACTTTGGCCCAATATTGGAACTATCTTACCCAAAGTAATCCTCGACCGACTGGGGGGAAACAACCTCAAGCTAGCTCTTTCATACCCCCTAGTACATGCCAACCATACCCAGGTTCGTCCAATCTCATTTGGGGTTCAAACGTTCAACCCAATGTCCCTGTTCAAGGAAACATCCCTAACCAGTACAACCCTATGGGTTACATGCCTTCGCACCAACAACCAAATCTACCCAGATATTCGCATTATATGAAAACTGCTTACGATCCTACTAGTATACCTATGGGACTTCCTCCCCAAAGTCACCAATACCCCCATGTGAATAGACAGTTACCCTTCTTAGCCACCCTAGACCTCCCTGATCTGTCTAGAATTTTAAATGACCCTATTCGTCACTCTCCTCAGTGGCCCGTAATACTGACCAAACTACCATCTGACATTCCTAAGTTTGATGGTAAACCGGGAGAAGACCCAAACAATCATGTAATGACTTTCCACCTTTGGTGTTCATCCAACTCTTTGATGGATGACTCCATTCGATTAAGTCTTTTTCAGAGAACTCTCACGGGTTTAGCCACGAAGTGGTATATATAATTACCACAACTCTTCTTCACCGATTTCAATACCCTAGCTATGGATTTCCTCACTCACTACTAGTTGCCAATCCTTTATGAAATGGGGACTGAGATTTTAAGTTCTTTCAAGCAAAGTAAAGCCACTCATATCTCTGATCACATTCATGAGTGGAGATGAAGACATCATCTAATCAAACTCAATATTCCTGATTAGTTATTGGCAGAATGGTTCACGAAATCCTTCATGAATGACATATCTAAAGACATTGCTATGGGTGCAGTTGTCACAGAATAATAGGCGATCATTCGTGCCCAATATCTCGATCTCGTTTATTCACAAACGGGTACTCTTTACGATCTTCTCCCTGATGCACCTCGTCCTTCTACCATGACCACCTCAACGACCCCAGCAGCTTATCATGTCATTGATGGTGTGATAGGTACTTTCCATACTCAACCCCAGTCTGCACAGACCTCTCACACTACGCCCAAATCCCATTCGTCTAATGCTCAAACTGCTCCGACGCCCACCCCTCCCACCGGTAAAACTTCGGAAATGAACGTCGTTCAATCGACTCCCACCGGTAAGAATAAATCTAAAAAAGGAAAGGGTAGGAATAAGGAGGATAAGAATAACAACCTGCAATCTGATAAGACCAAGACACAACCTGTTGAAGATAAGGATAAATGCAAACCTCGCTATCCTTGATTATCTGTGGTGATGATCACTACATGAAGGATTGTCCGAGATGTGTTGAGGTCACGAAGTTCCTCCAAGGGACCCCAAAACCTCCTACCCCTTTCATCTTGTCTCAACCCTTCCCTTCTCAACAACAGGCTCAATTGGTCATCCATGATCAACCTTCTTCCTCCACCACCTCCTATGTACTTATGTGTAACGATGATTCAAAGAAGAATGACATCACACTTACCACTTGTGCCAAAGATTACCCTTCCTCCAAGGAGAAATTTGATGATATACCCCCTTCGTTGGTTCAACAATCTCCCTCGGCTCCACCTTCCAACGGTCCTCTTCATCTCGAATGACCGAACCCCGATACATTCCTTCTCCCTCCTCCCAAGGGTGTGGTTCGAAAGCCTGCTTTCAATCCTCATGTGTGTGCTACCCAGAACTACAGTATAGTAGAAGATCTGGCACAAGCATCATCTGCGATGTCAGCCCTCGAAGTCCTTCACAGTTGTCCTACACAACGGAAGGCACTGTTGAAAGCTATCGATGGAATCGACCCTACGGATAAAAATTTAATAATCTTTGACTTGGAAGATCACATTCCAAGGTTACCCCCTCAACTCGCATTTCAAATACAAGTTGTTGTCTCCGACAAGAAAATTTGTAGAACAGTTATTGATGAGGGTGCCTCGACGTGTGTCATGTCTGTATTTAAGCCCTACGGTGTCCTCCCTTCGTTGCCTATTACATTAGAAGGAAAAATGGTCAATGTTGAAGTTGAGGTCTTTGACGCACCTCTTGATTACAACCTTCTACTTGGTCGTAGCTAGATTGATTCTATGCATGCAGTTGTGTCTACTATTTTATGGATCATGCGTTTTCCACATCAAGGAAAAGTAGTTACAGTGGACCAACTACCCTTCTTCAACTCTAACACATGTACCAGCAACATACCTTTCATAGCTAAGACACCCCCCGGGCATAAGAATGTCGGCGTGGGTCTATTAAAAGATTCCACTATGATGGGTACTTTCCCAATCCCACCACCCGACGTTCCACCTCCCTTGGTTTCCTCAATCAGCATGATATCCACCTCCATCCACGAAACTCCTGTGTCTTCTGACCCGTGGATAGTACCCACCCCTGGTGATTATCTTCTCTACGGTGACCAGATGCCTTTAAGCCCGGTTGAATCCACCTACCACGCCATTCAATCGGCTTACCCTTCTACTCCCGCTCTCGGTGATTCGTCTCCTGATCCGTTCCACGTTATTTTTCCCACGAACGAGATGATTATGTCGGTTTTGTCAATGGAAGATACCCCTTGGGACGATGGACATCATCATTCCATTATCTTCCTGGAACCACACACACTCGAGAGTTACCAACGGATCTTGACCCCATTGATCGTTGTCGTTATTGCTTCAGTTCCCAACTCCACACACGATGTGTTATATGAAGGGAACTTAAGCAACATTTCATCCACCATCCCCCTCAACATCTCTATCAAACCTGGATTTGTTGAAAATGTCCATATCGGAGCTTCGTGTTCCACTAATGAAGTTGTCACATATAAGTCACTTTTCCAAGAATTTTGTGACATCTTCGCGTCGAGCTACGAAGAGATGCCCGACATTGACCCCGATATTGTTGTACATGAAATTAAGACATACCCGGGTGATAAACCCATCCGGCAGAGACTTCGCCCGGTCCACCCTCGCAAAGCAGCCGCTATTAAGCTTGAAGTCAAAAAAATTCTTAAATGTGGCTTTATTTATCCCGTGGATTTAACTAATTGGGTATCCAATCTCGTTCTGGTTAACAAGAAACAAGGTGCGATCCGCGTATGCGTTGATTATAGGGACAGTAATAAAGTTTGTCCTAAAGACAACTTTCTCACTCCCTTTGTCGACCAGATTGTTGACGATTGTGCCAGGAGTGAAATCTTATATTTGATGGATGGTTTCTCCGGATATAATCAGATCAACATCTTACCCGCGGATCAACACAAAACTATTTTTATTTGTCCTTGGGGCACTTTTGCCTACCGGAAACTACCCTTCGGTTTAAAGAATGTTGGTGCCATGTTTCAACGTGCTATGTCTTATGCTTTCCATGATATTAGGCACATTGTACAACCATATTTAGATGACCTACCAGCACATTTCATGCATCGTAGTGATCATCCGGCCCACCTCCGAGCCATTTTCCTTTGTTGTCGGTTCTATCGTATACGCTTAAACCCACACAAATGTGTCTTTTGCGTGGAGTTTGGCTGACTCTTAGGCTTTATTGTGTCACTTCAAGGGATCAGGGTAGATCCTTTGAAGGTTGAGTCCATTCTCAATCTCCCTCCTCCTTCACTTCACCAGTTACAAAGTTTTCAAGGGAAGGAAAACTTTCTACGTCGTTTTACCCCAAACTACACTGAGTTAACACTCGGATTTACTGGACTATTAAAGAAAGGCTCTGAATTTGTATGGGACACCACTGCCAACAAATCTTTTGACACTTTGAAATTGACTTTAACCCGTACCCCACTACTTTTCCCGCCCGATTATAGTTGAGATTATTTCATGTATCTCATTGCTTCGGATTAGACCGTCGCCATGGTCCTGGTCCAAGGGGATGATTCTCACGATGAACATGTTATTTATTATTTGAGTCGGAGTCTCACGACTATCGAAGCCAAGTATTTACATGTTGAAAAACTGTCCTTGGAAACTGTTCAAGATGTCCAATGTTTCCGGCACTATATCCTTTTACGCAAAACCACCATGATTTCTGATTGCAACCCTATGTAGAACATTCTTACACGCCATTTGCTAGGGGGAAAATACTCCAAATGGATTGTGATACTCCAGGAGTTTGACTTAGAGTTTTAACGTGCTAAGTCTAAGAAATCCTTGGTGTTTTCCTAATTGATATGCGACCTTCCCTGTTCTAAGACAAAAAAAGTAGCAGAGGATTCATTACCCGATGAATCCCTTTTTCTGATTAGTTTCAATGACCTTTGGTATGGAGATATCATTATATATCTCCAGACTCATACTTTTCGACCTGATTTGTCTAGTACTGACCGTCGTCGCATACGTTACCAAGCCCATCATTATATCATCATCGGTGATACTCTTTATCGTCGTGGAGTTGACTCTGTTATTCGACGATGTCTCACTTATGATGAGGCTAAGAAAGCTTTGAATGACTGCCATTCTGGAGCATGTGGTGGTCACATGTCTAGGTATGCTACTTCAAAAAAGATCTTACGAGATGGGTATTTTTGGCCTTCTCTATTCAAAGATTGTATTATTGCCATCCAAAAATGCCACACTTGCCAAACATACAACAACAAAATAAGATCTCACCCCGCTCCCTTACATCCTGTAGTTTTCATTGGACCCTTCACTAACTGGGGCATCGATTTCATGACATGTAACCCTCACTCAGTTGCGGGGCATGGGTACATTATTGTAGCCGTAGATTATTTCATGAAGTGGGTTGAGGCAATGCCTACATTCAACAACACAGCAAAAATTGCAGCCCTATTCATCTTCAATCACATTATTACACAATTTGAAATCCCACAGGCTATCGTTACCGATCATGGTAGCCACTTTCGAAACTTTATGATGTATGAGCTTACGAAAAAGTTGGGTCTTTGACATGAAAACTCAACCCCCTACTATCCACAGGCCAATGGCCAAGTCGAAGCAATAAACAAAGTAATTATTACCATGCTTTGACGGATTATCGAAATTCACAAAACGATTTGGCACACGATGTTGTTCTCAGCATTGTGGGGCTATCGGACATCCATGAAGTCATCCACGGGATTTACACCCTTCCAATTAGTGTACGGTTTAGAAGTTGTTCTATCGATTGAATGTGAAATTCCATCGTTAAAACTAGCCGTCAAACTTCTCCCAAACACCTATGTTGAGGAGGAACATCTSTTGTATCTTACGCAATTGGACGAAACCCGTCGCGATGCCACCCTAGTTATAGAAACCCAGAAGAAACACGTAAAATCCCAATACGACAAACATGTCAAGCCACGCATGTTTTCTGAAGGTGATCTAGTTATCCTCTATGAACAAGATCATGACTTTCTAGGAGCCGAAAAATTTGAGGCTATGTGGTGAGGCCCTTATATTGTTAAAAGAGTGTTGGATAAAGGAGCATATGAGTTAGTAGATTATGATGGCATTCCTTTGAGTGAACCCAGAAATGGTCTTTACTTGAAGAAGTACTACACTTAGCCTATCTCTGCATAAGCACTTGTATTTTTACTGTATCATACTCTTGTGTGTTACTTTAGTGTGTTTCTACTATTTGACTTTTACCCCTGACTACTTACCTTGCATTGTGTTTGGTCTCTCAATGTCGGTGTTTTCTCTACCTTACATTGGCTTCACAGATGGTGTTAGCCGTAGTACCCAGAATTTAGCTTCTGCTGCTTGAGCAATCTATGCACCCTCAAATGAACTTATTTGTCTACAAGGTGTTTGTCTCGGTCAAGCGACCAATAATATCACAGAGTATAGTGCGGTCATCGAATTATTGACTAGAGTTATTTCTCTTGGGATTCGTTGCTTCATTATACGACTTGATTCACGGCTAGTAGTACTATAGTTAAACAATGTCTATACTATCTGAAGCCCTACTCTATTACAGGTATATTTACGAATCCGCCTCTTGGAATGTCATTTCGATTATATTGAATATCAACACATTCCTAGATGTCTAAATACATTAACTGATGCTCTAGCTAATTATGTATTAGACAGAAATTTGAGACATTTGTAATTCCAATCACATTTCACATATTGTACAAAAAGCAGAGTAAACTGGTAAAAGCCTCATGTGTGTGTGTATATATATATATATATATATATATATATATAATGATATAATGTTTACAAAAAGAGTTTTCATCCAAAGATGAAAATATCAAAATATAGAGCCCATGGCCCCTACAAAATGGCATCATGGATGCCTCTCACGATAGCATACTGCTGCTCTCGCTACCCTATGTAGTAACCGACTAAGTGAGCCACATACGCCTACATTATGGCGTTGATAATGCCTCGGGATCTCCTCGATGAATATATCAGGGATGTCTGTCGCCTAGCCTTCCAGGTTCTGCTCTATCGCATCATAATCCTCGGCATCCCATCCAGCTACTACGCATTCCTCTCCTAGCCTCTGAATAGGAGAAGAGCCCGAGGGTCGATGTGGCCCTACATCTGCATGATCGAAAAAAAATTATTAGTCTTTTAATCGGAAACACAAAAACATTAAATATTTAAAAAAAAAACTCATAAAAACATTGCAAAAAACAAATGTCTTTCTCACCTAGATCTCCCCACTGAGATCCCTTAGGGAGAACCAAATCTGGATCACCCTGAAATTCTGGACCAACATAAGCATAATCATCAATCATCAGGATTTGTTGTCCCAACCAATTGAAGAATGCATCATCATACTTCACAATCTGGCCCGCCACATGCCGTGTGATCAGGTCACACCATATTTTCATTCGTGGGTCTCTCGGGGCTGGTATTCCCCATTCCACCTGCATACGTAGGTGTGGAACTCTTTCTAGGAAGAAAGATACTAAAATGGACCCATAACCGAACTTTTTTAGGTCCCCATTCTTTCTTTTCGTGAGTTGGATTTTAATGCTACGTAATACACTGTCACACCAATTGAATACTCGAGGCCCCAAGCATTCAATAACATATTGAAAGTAAATTTGGAGTGCCATATGTGGCGAATCACTCCCTTCCATCCGTGCAACAGTAAAAAGGATGGTTCTAAGGGTCAAATATCTCACACCTCGGATTGCTACTTTTCCTTTACGTCTTTCGGCATTAGGTTCACAATGTCGACGAATGTACTCACTCATGGGAAAACCCCCACCTCGACCACCTGTCAGAGTCATGCATGCCCCACGATGTGACAACCCCATCAGGAAATAAATATCCTCAATATCCAAAGAGAGGACAAGAACACCCACGTGGAACACTTGTTATTCTGAATCCCACATATGAACCAAATATTCTAGTAATCTTTGTTGGGCTCTCATGCCCTATTCTAGTAATCTTTGTTGGGCTCTCATGCCCTAAACTTTGAAAATTTTAATAGACCACATTGTTAGAGTGCATTCACAGTCCCCGAATCATTTAAATCCATAAGATCATCTTCTTTGTCCTCACGCTCTTTCCATTCCAACATATTTGCAAGAAAACAACTTTCATGGGAAATGAGAAGATCTTTTAGTGACACTTTTTCCAACATTTTTTCAAGATACCGTGACATATAAAATATGCAATAGAAATAAAATGCTAGAAATGGCGTAATGCTAGTAAACATCCAAAGATAATCTTCACAATACACAAAAAAATGATAACAATAGCAATAGAAATAGCACTTTGATCTCGGTGCCAATGTTCATGCCTCTTCGAGGGCAACCTCCAATGGTTAAAGGCTTTGTTACAATAATCTCCAAGCTAGGGTTTCTATACCCTCACCCTCATTTATACTAAATATGTCTATTAAGAGAAGCATCTAGGAGGAAGATCCTTCTAGCTGCAGCTTCTATTAGGTCTTCTTTACATCCGGCTTTATTTCTATTTTATTGAAAGGCCTTATTAATACTAACTTTTATTACATCCTAATACATTGATCTACCTATGTGTGGGTTAGACCCACCATGTTCCGCCTTTAAAACAAAATTTCAACTCCTCAAGGCTTGAGATGTGGAAACCGCTGCGTATCGGTAAAGCCGGTTCCCAAGTGGCATCCATCGGAGTCATATCTTCCACCGTACTAGCACTTCCTTGATGGTTCTCTCGACGGCAGCGACCACGCTGGTCCAAAACCGCCTGGTTGTAGCCAAATGGATCCTTCTTCACTTAACTCGAAGGTTGGTTTGAATTTGAACCTGGGTTCTAATCACCTTCTTCAAGAATGAAACATGAAAATGTAGATGTAGCTTCGACCGACCGGGCAGAGCTAATCGATATATGACTTGTCCCACACACTTGAGAACCGTGCGGCCATAACGGTGCTAGCTTCCGCCAATCGCCTCGCCTTATGGGAAGTTTGTTTATATGGTTGCGCAGTAAAACACCGGATCCCTTCTACAAATTGGCGCTCGAGCGACCTCTGATCTTCTTGTTGCTTCATTCTATTCTCGCCATGACCAAGTTCTCTTTATGGTACGAAGGATATCCTCCTGACCGTAGTGTTTGTTCAACCGCTGGACTCTTCTGAGGCACCAAGTATGAGAGAACCTAAGGTGGCTTATGTCCATATACCGCTTCAAAGGAGTCAAGGCGAAAGGGTTGTATGGTATGTAGTGTTGTACCACCATTCGGGCGAGGGTAACCATTGAACCCAATCGCGTTGTTTCTTTTCGTGAGGCAAAGCACTCCTCAAATATGTTTCCAAACACTTGTTGACAACTTCCATTTGAACATCCGTTCTGATGATAAGTTGAGTCGAGATGCAATTGTGTGCCTTGTATCTTAAAAGCTTCTTGCCAAAATTTCTTATGAAAGTTACTGAATGTAAAACAATAGAGTTTGGCATGCCATGAAGCTTGAAGACCCGATCCATGAAAATTTGAGCCACCGTGGATGTAGTAAATGGATGAGCTTAAAAATGACCATAATTTCAAAGGCGACCACCACCACCATTATGATCATTTATTCCCGGATTTGGGTAAGCTCCTAATAAAGTCCATAGAGATATCCTTCCAACAGCGTGGGGAATCGAAGCGTTGGAGGGTGCCTAGAGATTTGACTGCTTCTCCCTTGTTGTGTTGACACACCTCACATTCACCGAAAAAATTACGGATGTCAGCGTTTCATACCATCCCGTAAAAGAACGCTTTGACTCATCATATGTTTTGGTGAACCCCGAGTGCCCTTGCCAGGGTGTAGAATGAAGTTCGTGAAAGTACCATGGATTTGAGCTTGGATTGTTTACTTAAATACAAGCTGCCTTTGTATCAAAGCTCATCCCCGGCTGCGTGCACTCGGGGGAGCCTGAGTCTTGTTCTGCAATTGCTGGATTAGTTGGGAACTTTTGGGGTCTTGAAGCCATTCCTTTCGCACAACTTGGAGCCATTAATCGGGACAATGAAGGAAAGAGAAAAAGGGATCCTTCATCTTCATATTTCGAAAGCAGACCGCCACTACATTGTCTTTCCCTTCTTGTAAATGATCTCATAGTCATATCCAAGAGCTTAGTGACCCATTTCTGTTGCTCCCGAGGAAATGCATTGTTCCATAGCAATTTGAGGCTTTGATGGTCCGTCTTAATTTGGAATCGCTGTCTCCAATATATGGATGCCATAATTCAACGGCATGCGTAATCACCAACATTTCTTTTTCATAAATGGTTTTGCCTAGATTCCTTCTCGCATAGTTGCTTGCTAGTGAAGGCCAGCATGCATTCCTTGCATAAGGACAATGTCGATTCTTTTCCCCGATGGCTGCCACATTCCAACACAAAGGTCTTTTGTGAAGCTGGGAAGGGCCTTAACCGGAGTGGTGCACATGGTCGCTCTCTGGGTTTGAAAAGCTGAGCAGCCTACCGGAGTCCGTGTGAAAGAGTTATTTTTAGAGAGTCGGAGAGGTGTTGCACCTTCTCAGAAGCCTTAACTAACTTGTGATAATAATTCTCTATGAGACCCAATAAATCCTTGCAAGATTTTGAGATTCTTTGGTGCGCCGGGCCTTGCATAGCCTAATATTTTTTGGGTCCATCTTGACGCCATCCTTTCCCACCGATGACCCAAGTATTCTACTGAAGAACCAAAGCACATTTGACCGCTTTCTGTGAAAAGTTGGTGCCGAGAGAGTAGGCGAGAACTTGATCCACATGAGTAATATGGTCTATCCGTGTTTTGTTATAGATGAGGATATCATCAAAGAAAAACTAAGACAAAATGACGAGAAAAGGATGGAAGTATATACGGTTCATTAGGCTCTGGAAGGTGGAGGGGTGTTACACAACCCAAAGGGCATGACCAAAACTCATAGTGTCCCTCATGAGTATGAAAGGCGGTCTTGGGAATGTCACCCTCCTTCTGCCACGTAGATCCGGTAATAGCCCGGTTTAAGATCGGGTTTGCAAAGAATCGGGCTTCACTCAATTCATCCCATGAGGTCATCAATGACGTGAATGGGAAATTTGTCTCTTTGATGGTCAGTTTGTTGAGAGAACGAAGTCGTGACACATTCTCCAAGAACCTTCTTTCTTCAAGCACTACGATCGACGGAGACGAAAGTAAGGGCTCGTACTAGGACGGATGATGCCGGGCAAAGAAGGAGTTCCTGACCATTTTTTCAATTTCATTTTTTGTGCAAAAGAGGTGGCTATATGGACGGATATTGGGGGAGAAGCTTCTCGGGACAAGGGAATGGAATGATCATGAACACCTCGTGAAGGAGGGAGTCCTTAGGGAGTGGAAAATAACAAGCTTGATGCTTGTGCGAGGGCTTGGAGGTCTTGGGTTACTCGGGGTGTCTTTGTGGCTTGTATGGCGGGGAGTTGAGCAATGACACCGTAATGAATTCCTTTGAGTAGTTTTTCCCAGCGATGAGAACTGATGATCTCGTGAACCAAAGAGTGATGCCTTGGAATTTATATTTGTGGCCTCCTTTGTCGAACCGCATGGTTAAGTTCAAAATCCATGAGAATGGGGACCCAAAGTCCTTAGCCAACCTGCATCCAACACAATATTGGAACCACCCATCTCAATAGAAAACATATGGGATTTTAGGGCAGAAGTCACCGACGAGACGACAGTCACCGCCACATTTCTACAGAACCACCATTGGCAATCATGATTTGGAAATTGCTGGACAAGATGGATGTAGCAATGGGTTTTGGGCAATGCGACGATGAATAAAATTGTGGGTGTTGCCACTATCAACCAAGATGATGACCTTCGGGTGTTTGATGTAACCAATTAACTTTATGGTTTGGGGGTCGCAGCTGAGAGCATTTCGAGGGAAATGATTGGTTCCACTTCTGAGGGTCGGAGGAGGGATTATGTCGGACTTCGTGACTCGCACAAGTGGAAAGTGTCATCATCCCTTCCTCGAACATCCCTCGGAGATGGCCATAAAAGCTTTTGTTCCTTACATTTGTGGCCCGGTAAATATTTGTCATCACAATTATGTCAGAGGCCTTTGAGCTGTCGCTCGCCATTTCATCCTCGGTCAATTTTTGGATCTTTAATGGGGCTGAGGAGTAGTGGGGTTTTTTGGTTTAGGGCGAGGGATAAAGGAAGGCTTGGCGCTTTGAGAGGGAAACAATTTGTTGTGTTTTGGCTTTAGTAGCTCTCCACTCCAAGTCGTAGGTCGAGCCATGAGGACATAACCAATCTCCTTGAGGCCACCGATAAAGAACTCGCGAAAGAAGGCATCGGTCATGCCCTCGCTCGAAAGTCGGTGCTCAAATGCAGCTATGAAGTTCTATTGTGCCCGATTGCTTCAATTTTTTCTTAAATGGCCCAAATGGCGTTGCGTCATAATCGTGCCGCTCATAAAGCTCCGCCCAATAAATTGGGTCCAACCAATATACCCTTGACGGAAGTTTTCTCCATTGCCACCATTACCACCGATCTTGATCGTAGGGATGGAGAACACCATACCGCAGTTTAGCCAAGTCATCCAGAATGTTGTAGAGAGAAAAATAATGTTCCATTTGGGTGACCCAACCAGTAATCCGAGCCATCAATTTGGTTACTTCCACCTCGTGGAAGGCGATGTCCCATTGAAAGTGATGGGGTTGAAAAGGAATGGGAAGTTTCACCTTCACTTTTATGTGCATCGTGAAAAGAGTCATCGGTAGGGATCTTTAGTTTGGTGTAGAGGATGCAAAGACAGATTCAAGCCGGGTGGTCAGTTCATGTTTGAACTTCTTCCACGCGACCGCATCGCTACATTTCTTACTCTGAGGCATTCATGGATGCATCATGGGAGGCAATAGTAGCACCGATTTGTTGTGACTTTGTTGGGTCCGAGGAAACCGATTGCAAGGTGTTGAAGCCGGTATCCCTAGTTCTTGGCTATGGGTATAGCCAAGGAGGATGGGGCGGAACCGAAAAGGGAGGGTTGTGGTCATAATTCTTTTGCGTAAAAATGATGGAGGAATGTGGATAAGGGAGAAGAGATGAATCTAATGGAATAGGTCTCAAATAATGGTGAAAAAAATCTTAATTTTTTTTTTTACAAATGCTGGGTTATACTTCGGTCTTGAAGAATGCTGCAAGGTTGAAATCTCCAAATTCAACCGGGAGAGAAAATGTGTATTTACTTTAGCAAACCTAAACATTGCATGCGCCGGCAATTAGATATCGCTTCGGTTTTAATTCGTTTATGTTCCCCCAAGGGTTAGGTATTCAAGGTTCTACTGCATTAAAGGGTTTGCCCCGCGGCTATAGCCTGACATAACGGCGTCCAACAAGAGTACTCGCCCAATATATCGTGGCACTAATCCAGGAGGATAGACTGCACTTTAGTCGCATTCACCCGACTCACCCGTGCACTAGAGAGTATCTTCCCTAGTGTTGTTCTCGCTGACACTATAGCAAATCAAGGCCGATAGGTTTATCTAAAGAGGGCTTCAGAAATCTAGGTCGATCCATAATAATGTGTTGGGTCCGATGCTACCACTGAAGGGGTACCAACAGGGTTACAAGGTTGGCCTACCATGTGCTTAAGAACCACTTGTATTTCCCCGACAAAAGGAACTCTCAACCGCTGGTTTGGCGCGCGGTAACTTACGTGACTGCGGGCTTTAAAAGACACCGGAATACGCCTCACCTCGAAAAAAATACCCCCCAATTTCAAGGAAAGTCTCCCTTCGATACCACTTGCAAGATACCGTGATATATAAAATATGCACGTAAATAAAATGCTAGAAGTGCGTAATAATGAAATATCCAAAGATAATCTTCACAATACACAAAAATGATATAACAATATCAATAGAAATAGCACTTTGATTCTGAAAGCAATGTTCATTGTGCCTCTTAGAGGGGGTAACCTCCAATCGAATAGCAAATACTGCTACAATAATCTCCAAGCTAGGGTTTTCATACCCCGACCCTTATTTATACTAAATATGTCTATTAAGAGAAGCATCTAGAGGAAGATCCTTCTAGAAGCGGCAGCTTCTATTAGGTCTTCTTACATCCGCCTTATTCTGTTTTATTGAAAGGCCTTATTAATATTGACCTTTATTACATTCGAATACATTGATCTACCTATGTGCGGGTTAGGACCTTAACATTTTTTGGGATTTTTGTTGAGTCAATGTTCACTTTTCATTTTAGTTTTCCGGCCGCCGTGATCAAACTTCAAGTACAGTGCAAATTTTCCATGAGAACGCCTTAACGCACCTGTGGAAATCGTTGATTTTCGCAGGGCCCATTATAGGCCACTCGCGGCAGCCCCATCACACGACTAGCAGTCCCAAACCATCAAAAAATCTTGATTTTTTACCATCAAAAACAAAAATTAATCCATTGAAAAGATATAAGATGAGATGCTTACATATTTTACACAATCTGTTCATTAAATGATCCCCTATGGCCTCCGCAATCCGTCGTCGAATTTGAGGTAAAAAACTAGGGTTTTTGGTAAGTTTTTGACCAAGTGTAAATAAAATGGTGAAAAGACTTTTTGCTTCTATTTATTACTTTTTTATCATTTTTCCTAATGTTTTGTTTTATATAAATACATTTTAGTCAAAAACCCATTAACTCTAAAGGTATTATAAGTGTTTTGTTCCTTGCAGGAAAAAATTTAGGACCTTGGACAGCGAAGTATAGACGTTCTTTTTCGATTTGTTTTGGTCGCATGTACAATTACTTTTTAGGGTTTTTCAGAAAAACCTTGAGCATAGTCTGTGTTCGTTCTCGAGCTCAAAAATCAATGAGAATGTAATCGAGTATACTTTTGTCATCTTTTCGTACTTGCTATGGTAACACAAAAACAACAAAACCTATGGAGAACTCTTTAAGCTCTTTTCATGCTCCCTAAAAATGAAAAGATTGTCAAGCAACCTTGTTATTTTCACGCTCGTAAAAGTATTTGAAGAAAACGTTTTATGGGCGATAGATCACTTTTTCGGTCCTGTCGAATTATTTTATGGAAAAGGAACTGAGAGAGTTCTATTTTAAGTGTTTTTCTAGACTCTATAAACATGAAAAACCTTTGACTTTTCTATCTTTGGACTCATTAAACAAACATCAACAGACCCATACGGGACCGAACCACTCATTCTTAGGGTTCGTTAAATGTACTTCGATGGACTCGTCTGAAGGATGATCTTAAATTGACAATCATATGTTATCCTCCTCAAGCTTGCGTAAAAATAAAGAGGTACTCGCCATAAATGGTGGGGGGAATTTTGGAAAGGAATGTGTCTCTATATTTGTATTAATGGCAGTAAGTGTCGCTCTTGAACATGACACCCCTCTTTGTCATTTGAATCTGGGTTGGGTAATCTGTTTGTCTCTTGTCTGACCTTCTGCAAGTTCACATATTGGGTCATCTTTGAGTCAATACTGCCAAGATCATTGTCGTTTCATTCATATGTTCAAGAAAAGTTCAACTGAAACCTTCTATCAAGTCGGTCATCTGCAATTGTCCATTTTTACCATGTCAGCCTTCCCTGTGTCAGTCCCAAGTCACATATGTATTTTTCTCTACCCTAAATCTGTTACTCATTTCGTGTCATTAATGGGGGATACATCAAGGCCCTCCTGTGACGAGTCTTTTCCTGTCGACTTCAGCTCATTATCCAGGAAAAAGACTTAGAAATTATTTAGCACCTTAGAGCATGCATGCCTCAATGGTAGGTTTCTTCGCTTTCGACAGTGGATCCACATCATTGATCCCTGATCGAGAGATTTTGTCAAGTGTTTGAATTCAACTCATTTATTCACACTTGTTGGATTGTACTGGAGTACCTTGGGATTCATTACCATCAATGGTGATTCCCCTCGCACTTGTTAACAGTTTTCATTAATGACTGGTAATCAAGTGGTTTCTATTCATGTTCGACTTCAACATCTGTAATCACGTGACTAGAATCGTACTAACGGACGATGGATTGAAGACCCTGGACTTCATCATTTTTGGTCCAGATTGAGATGGAGTATTTGTGATTTGTTTTGACACATAGATCCACCTTGTCTGTTTCGTGGCTATGTTCATACTTGAGTTCTCGATGCATGGATCCACAGTGTATTCCTAGTGGCTATGCAGAATCTTGTTGACATGGATCCACATTGTATAATTGGTGGCCATGACCTACATTTATGATTTCAATCATTTACGGTCTGAACATGGGAATGCCTACTTCATACATGGTGTGATATTGTACAGATGCTTGATTGTTTGCAGGTTCTTGATTGGTGCGCCCCTAGTTCTTGACACATACACGCTTATTTTACAAGGTATTTTGATTGTCTCGAGTTCCAGCCTCATACTTTGGGGGGCATTTTGTTACACATTATTTTGGTCACCCTGATGATGATTACATAAACATGTGTTTAGGTTCCTAATATAATCTTTTGCATGAGAAAAGCAACCTCTTTCCACCCTTGCAAGATGAATTTTTGGAAGGCCGTCGCGGGCTGCTCCCTTTACACAGTGCAGAAATCCCTAATTTCTGCATGCTGCACTATAGCCAGCCCACGGGATTTCCGCAGGCTTCTATATAGGCAGTTCGTAGCATCGATTTAAAACTAAAAGAGGAAAGAAGTTCTAACAGCTTCTAGATGTGGAATCTTCTGGAAATATGAGGTGGCATCTGTATGGTTACGATCCTACTGACTTCTTTGATTTGATGGGATCATCCTCATCTCTTTAACCACTTCATATTCTCCTATATAATGATAGGCTTCTCATGGAAAAGGTTAGAGGTACAAGCGTAAAGAAGCATAGAGGCTGAAGAAAGAATAGGCTGAAGACTGTGTGAAGAATCCCATTTCAAGTGATGCTTGAGGTCTCCATTCATTCATCAAGATTTTGTGAAAAGTCTTCATGCAAATGTCGAAGCAAATGTATGTGTGTGTCAGAAAAAAGGGCCATTGAAAGGGAACTTGTGACATCAATGCGATTCGGTTGTATCTTCTACCTTCCATTAATATAATACGGTGGCGTGTCTCTTTCCCATAAAATGATTGATATTTTATTACATGACTCCTTGATCACATGTTTAGGTTGTCATTGAATTTCACTATTGTTATTTCATGTTGGTTGATTTGTGTTATTGCAGATCTGATCTCATAGGAACATCAGAGTAAGGCAAGATCAACAAAGACATAAGGAAGCGATTCATAAGGTATGTTATCTATTCCTTATTTGGTAGTTAAAATCAATGATTGAAACCTAGGGAAAGCATCGTGTTCTGTCTTGTTTTGTTCTAGATCCAGGTGGATCTAGGGGGATTAGTTCATGTTCGCATCTACCAATTTACCCGTCAACACAGTGACCACTATGGGGTCTTGACAGTTAGAAATATATACAATGCACTAGCTCAGGAATACTGGACAGTTCCAATTACTGGCTGGCGAAGGACCTTTTGGACTTGGGAGATTGCCCTAAAAATATAATTGTTTTTATGGCTTGCATTGGAGAATAAAGTCCTCACCTGGGAAAATCTAAGGAGAAGAGGCTGGGAAGGACTGAGCATTTGTTCTCTGTGCCTTAGGGAGGAGGAATCGATCCTACATATATTTGTATGCTTCCCTTTCACGCTCGACATCTGGAAATATTTGGCAACTGAATATAATTTCAATACAGTTTGGGGAGGTAATACGTTGTTACAGTGTTTTGATACCTGGCAGATGAAGGAAAAGATCAACTACAATTTACCTTTTGTGACATGCTGGACTATTTGGCTGATTATAAATAAGTTTATCTTTGAATCAACTACACCATCTATACATGGAGCATTAGCTCATATCCGTGGGTTGATGGTAGGCACAAGTTCACATTCAAAATTTATTCCCAAAAGAATTAGGAAACCACCTGATATATTTTTTCCAAATATTGGTTGGTTTGATGGTGCGTCGCAAAATAATGGCACTATGAGTGGTTTTGGAGGTATTATTAAGATAGGGGAGAACACTTCCTATAGGTGGAATTTTAACTGTGGATTGGGTTCGAATATGAGGGTCGAGCTCCTTGGTGCCTATGCCACCTTAACTTTAGCCTATAGACTTGATCTTGCTCAGCTTCAGGTACTTGGGGATTCTAAGATTGTGATTGACTGGATAAACAACAAGTGCAAACTTTTTGTTACATCTCTTACAAGATGGAAGCAGAAGATAAGGTCTCATATGCCCCTATTAAAAGATTTAAAGTTTGAACACATATATAGGGAAGCAAATGAGGTTGTTGACTCACTCTTGAAGAAAGCTCTTTTGGCCCCGGAAGGAAGGATACATTATTCCAAATGGCAGGATGGCTAGGAGGGCCCCCCACTCACTATTTGTCTTTATATCTGAGTTGCTTGTCCCAGGGGGATGTGGATAGTTTTTTTTTCTTTTTTGTATCTAACTTCATTGTTTCACTTGATGAAATTTAGGCTATTAGTTTGGAACTATATATGGACTGTCATAGAGAGGCTTTATGAAATGTAATTTTGGACTCTTTTATTTTACACTACCCGATGGGGGGTGCTATTTTGTAAGGTGAAGGCATATATGATGGCTATGTATTTGCACTTTGGTACTCTGTTTTGAGAACACCATATATATAATATATGTTGAGAAATTTTCTACTGGAAAAACTATCTATAAATGGTAGTAATCAAATAAATGTTTTGATCAACCCAAGAAATGAAAGGCTTGAGATCCAAACAATTCCATATTCATTGTTTAACTATTTGAAAGTAACATGTAATTGGGGCTTTCTTCTCTCCAAGTCACTGGCTTCCTATAATTGTTGAGCTATGTATAGAAAATCTAGATTCCATGAGAATTGTCTTAATGAATGTAATAAGACTGAGAGCACTATCTATTGATTTTAATAAAATTTTGCAAAATTAATTTCTATACATTTTAGTGTATATTAAACTTCATTTATTGTTTTGTGTATGTCATGTTTTCGTCGTATATTCATATTTGCATCCCCAACACTTGTGTCACAATATCACTAACATCAACCACTTGGAAAAAAATATAGTTAAATAATTATGATTTTGAAAAACTACAAAGTTGAAAGGATATCTCCCTTAGTGGCCTATTCAAAAACATATGAAAACCATTAATTATTAAAAAAATATGAAAAACATTAATTATTCAATTATTTTCAAGGTCATTCCTTATCAAAATGAAGTAAAAGTAAGAAACATATAAAATTATGGTAGGGTTTCCAATATGCGAAGGGATGAAGTGGAAGTGGGTGCCCTTTATAATATTCAAAAACATATGAAAAACAGTAATTATTCAAGGCCATTCCTTATCAAAATGAAGTAAAAGTAAGAAAGATATAAAATTATGGTAGGGTTTATAGTATTAGAAGGGATGGAGTGGAAGTGGATGCCCTTTATAATGAGAATACATATAACTCTAAAAGTCTTTTTCATAATAGGAAAAATGATTATAATGAAGAATGTGGATTTTTTTATTATTTATTATAAATTAACAAAATTTAAATATAATAGAGATAAAAACACTTATGGCTCACCACACAAAGAATATCATTTTAACTTAATAATAATATAATTTGAATATAAAATTTTCAAAGCATTTTATCTATCTTTCCTTCAAGTTGGGGAATCCCAAACTTTACATGCATATATCATTCCAATTCCATTTGAAAACCTATATTCCAAAGGCCATTTTTAAATTAACAAACTTTAGACCCCCAATAAACCATTTATCTAATTCTGGTTTGTGGTGGATAATAATGACCTTTTCTTAAAAGAATGGTATAACACTTTTGATTGAGGGCAGTCCCTCCCTCAACTCTAGAATTAGTAATATTCAACTACAACTCTTTTGACTAGAAGAATATGTTACAACATTAATCAAGAGATGATCATATATAACGTGGATTCGTGGTCATCTTGTTTTGAAATTTAAGAAACATATATATTATTTTAATTGTATTTTCCTCTTTATTTTATTTTTATAGTTTCCCAGTCTATTTAAGAAACATATATATTATTTTAAATGTCTTTTCATCTTTATTTTATTTTTATATTTTCCAAGTCTTTCATGATGGTGGTAGTGGAAGGCACCAACATTGATATCACGCAGAGATTTCATTCAAATTTTTAATTAGGTTTGAATATTGACTTACACTTTACTAATTCGGCTCGGCTCTAAGGTATATGGCACACATTTTTAAATTATATTTGAATATTGACTTTACCCTTCCTAATTTGTTTCTTCATTATTTAAGGTATATGACTTAGATATAAGTACCATGCACTTTACTTTTTAATAATTAAATTATGAGACGAGAACCAATTATATAGTTTATTATTCATTTTAGCAAAATGACATTAAATAATTTTATAAGGATGACGAGTATATTGTTGGTCGCAAAAGATGAAGTTGTCGCGAGATTGATAATATGTATTTTAGTTTATTGTATGCTCGTTCAAAGAAATTCAAGTACAAATTTTATAAAGTATCTACCAATATATAAAAAGAGACAAATAATTATATAAATAAACATATTCTTTATCATTTGTAAAGTTCACATTCCACCACTTAAGAACTTATTATTTTTTAAGCTATAGAAAATTTCCTATATTCTTAAACAAACATATAAATAAAATCATAATAATTTGCAAGTTGAAATTAAAAGTGGTCGGTCATAATAATTTGCAAGTTGAAATTAAAAATGGTTGTTCATATATAATTGTGGATATTATATAAATAAATTTTGAAGATTATGAAAATTTAATAAATTTAATATTTAAAATTAAAATTTATAATATAAAATAATTGTGTGTATGGATTCTCTTATTCTTTAATTAAGATTATACTAAAACCATGTATATGATTGATATTGTACTTTCTTTTTTAGATTTAATATATATAAAAAAAAAAAAATGAAATTTTATGATTGATAGTGTACTTCCTTTATTATAATTTAATTTAGGGATACTTTATATCTTAATTTAAGGATTTTTTTTATAAAATATGTTTTACTAAAAAAATGTTTACAATTATTTTTATAAATTAAATAACAAAAATATGTCTTTTATTTTATATAGGAATCATATAATTATATGTATATTTGTTAGGAGCTTAATATATTATTTATGAAAATTAAACTCAAGTAATGTGGATAATAATCATTTCAGACAACTATCTAAATTAAATTCAATTAATATACATGTCATAGATTTATTAAAAAANAATCATATAATTATATGTATATTTGTTAGGAGCTTAATATATTATTTATGAAAATTAAACTCAAGTAATGTGGATAATAATCATTTCAGACAACTATCTAAATTAAATTCAATTAATATACATGTCATAGATTTATTAAAAAATAATAATAAATATTTAATTTGATAATAAAAAAAAATATGTAAAAAAATATATCATAAATTCAGTGATTATAAAAATTAAGTTAGTCGTTAAATTGAAAAAGTGACAAAGTAGTTAAAGTGTAGAAAGGAATGATGACATTTATTTTCATGATAAAAATAACGGTTTTACACATATTATAATATAATATAATTGTAACATTTTTAATTCACTTTAGGCATTAAGTGCATAAATAATAATAAAAAATCAAAATTTAGCTTAATATATTAAAAGAAAGGCCAACATTAATTTAATATAATAAGAAAATGCATAATTAAGATATAAGTTTAACTTAATGGCCAATTGTAGGGTATGTTGTAATTCTTGAACTCCTAGTTGTGACATAATAAAGGTAACATTTTGTTATCATTGTTACTTAACTTGGGATGATTTTATTGTAGTTGTGGCATAATAAAGGTAACATTTTTTAATTTTTTTTTATCAGTGCTACTTAACTTAGGATGATTTTATTGTAATTATGGATAGATGAAATATGGACTGGATTTTCCTAGAATAGATCTTTAAATATAAATATAATTGTATATGCACTACTTTAGAATTTGAAATGACTTCAAATATTTAATTCAATAATGTTTTGTGGAAGGATAACTATAATGCATTGCTTTTTGTGGAAGGATAACTATAATGCATTGCTTTAAAGTGGGGAATTTGTGGTGTATATTGATAATTGAAACAAAAACTCAGATAAATATGGAATGAAATATAATCACATGAAGTAAATTAGATAGAACAAAAGTATTGAAGTAATAATTATAGGTAAACTTTTATTTTTGATAAGAATCCATGTATGATTTCTTTTTTAAGGGGGAAACTTCGATTGAGTAGACTTCCAATACAATATTAATTGCTTGGCACATGATTACATAGATTCTACTATTATAAATAGTTTCTATCTATCTCAAACCTTTACCACCTAGTGGACCTTCATTAATGAGTGATTTGGAATGGATTATTATATAATTTTCCATCTATCTTAGCAGTTTCTAGGAGGAAAAATCCCGATGGGTTAGTTAGAGTTATAATGAAAGAGGTCTCGGCGTCAAGTCCCCGACCAGCTAAATTGTTGATATTGTGGGGCCTCACTCGATGTCCCCTTCGGGTTAGGCCTATTAATTAGGGATGATAGTTTACGTTGTTTACTCAGAGGGTTTCCCGCAGTTTCTTCCATTAGAAAAAAAAAAGTTTCGAGGAGAAAAAAATGGAGGAATTGATTTACAAGGCCCATTTTAGGGGCAAATTCCAATTTGGTGATTTGGGGTCTGGAACCTTCTAGATCCAGTTTGAGTCATTAAACAACACTTTTTGGGGGTCAAAAAATTGTAAGCATATATTTTATCCCCTTGATGTTGTTCTACAAATTGAAAGCTTTCCAACGGTGCAAAAATCACCTCAATCAGAGTTTGTATGTGAAAGTTATGTCTCTCGCAAGTTGACCTACCTTCTTGACCACCATGGTATTGAGTGGATGCCATGTCAACCCCCATTACTTACACATGTGGGGATAGTCACATGTGGACTTTCAAGAATATTCTAAAGGATCCAAAACACTAACACTATGGTTAGTGTTATGGTTATTGTGGTAGAGATGAATAAGTTAGTTTTTTAGGGTTAGGTCACAGTATGTGGAGTCTGGTGTGATCTAGTAAGCCTCCCATGGATTACTTACCCTCATTTGATTGTAATCTTGAAGATGTAATGCACGCAACACGGATTTTGCAGTAGAATGAATAAAAGAGTAGAAAAGACAGATCTTTGTGGATGTAGCCCCAGGAGGGGGTGAACCACGGTAAAATATTGTGTTCTATGTGTTATGAATGATTTATTTTACTATTCTATTAATCAAATAAAGAATGAATGGTTAAAACTAATTATAACAGTATGCATGCACAGTTAATGATGAATGAATCCTAGAAGTAGGTGAATGATTAATGAGGTTGACGCATAAGGGAAAGAATCAAACCACAGTCCCCACTCCTTCCTATACTGCAAACACCTTGGTATTGCAATCCCCCATAAAGCTATCTCGGGTGAGACTGCGTTGTGCACTCTATGCGCAGCGTTGCCTTCTAGTTTACCAGGAGGGATGATATTTTTTAGGGTTTTGTTCGATACCTATTTGAGATCAGAACCTGGGTCAGCCCAAGTAACCAACAAATGATTATGTTATCGATTGGAACTGCAAAGGATTGAGTGGACGAGATATGTGGAAGAAAATTATGGAGGATGAAAGCATAGAAGGGAATGTTCAGGCCATGAAATCCAACGAAGGTGGAGATTGAAATATGGTTGAGGACAAAGGAACTTGATTTTTCACAAAAGGACAACAGAAACCATAAGTTGAAACCACGCAAATATATCGACAAATACGTGTTTAGCGACTTGCATGAAGTATTTTTTTGTGATTTCCCGCATATGTTGCATGAGTAGTTATTGAGGTTGAAGGACAACCATCCTACAAATCAGATCATACAACTAGAGTGGCATCCTGTGGAGATCGTGCAGTTACAACAAGTCAATAATAAATTTACACGCACAGTAAATTTTTGGTTAGACAATATTATTGCAGGGTTTATCACCGAATTTGCAGTAGATATCGCGAAGTCATATACTATTTTAGAGCAAGATTTTCTGAAGGGACCCATAGGTAGGTACATCAGATCACTTTATACTTCAATCAATATTTTATTGTATGACAAAGGTGTGATGACCATGGAATCAGACAACTAAACTTCCCTACGTGCATGGGGGAAAGGGGGGAAGCACTAACAAGAGGTTGATATATGGACAGGGAGATGGATAAGGGGAAGCAGAAGGAGGTCATGGACCAGAGAAAGAAGATAATGGAAAAAGTTGGAAAGACACGCAACGGAAGACCTTACCAATATAATATGAATAGCAAGAAGAGGGCCATAGCCGACAGAGAAGGATTGGTGAGCGATGAATAAGAGGTAGAGGATCTCTAGGTTGTGGAGCAGATTGAGGAAATCCTGCATGCAGCATACGAATGGAAAACAAGAGTTCCAAGGTTAGGAACAAAAGGTAGAACTCTAGTCCATATCACTGTCAATGTGGAACCTACAATCCCATGTGAAACTAATACACCTAAAAGAACACCAACATTTAGACAACCGAATTTTAGTGGAAGAGGAGGAATAGGACAAGGGTCCAATCAAGGACAACCAACTAGAGGAGCAAGTTCAGGAAGTAACCGTCAATTATCTACACCGCGTGGAGGCAATAGTTCAACACAGTTCAACATGGCAGGACAAGATCCCACGATCAGATTACCAAAGTTTAGGGGAGAGGCATCAAAGGATCTTGAAAAGAATTTATTCATCTGTGAAAAGATATGGGAAGCATAGCAGATCATAGATGAGGATACAAATCTTGCACAGTTAGCTATCACACTCAAAGACCACGCATTGTACTGGTACATGACCCTTGATGTAAACAATCCACAAGGAGTACCAAAGACTGTCGCAGAGGTGAAAAAACTAATGGTAAACGAGTCTCAGAAGTCAATCTCACAAGACCAGTACATGAATGAAATTATTGAAATCAGACAAAAACTAGGTGAGTCTGTTTAGGAGATTGATCAAAGGTTCAAATGTCTGAAAGGTAAGTTGAAGTATTCAATTATTGACATGCAACATAGTAAATTATTTGTGAACTCATTATCACCACACTTGAAGTATCCTTTGAGACAACAAAGGTTCCAAAATTAGGCAGAGGCTTTCCAAGAAGCCCTGCAACTGGAAGAAAACTAGTATCAGCAAACATATCCAACAATAGAGGAGTTGAAGGAGGATCTAAAGAATCTGACATTTCAACTGAACTAGAATAAGGGAAAAGAGAAAAGAGAAGTTGTTTGGTGTACGTTATGCAGGACATAAGGACATCATAAGAATGAATGTCCAAATTTTGCGCAATACTTGGCAATAGGGGTGCCAAACCCCTTGCCAACAAGAGGACCATGGTGCGAGATTTGTAAGACACATAAGCATGATCCATATCATTGTCCAATGATATAGAAGTATAACACAATATCAAAAAGTTCATATTGCAATTTTTTCAAATCAGTGGGTCATGATGATAAGGACTATAGAATGTTGGAACTGATGAGAGAAATAACTTCAAACACTTACCGGGTGCAACAAGAGATGATGAAAGGGAAATATGCACCTAATTTCAACTAGGTGCCACCACAACTCAATCACACACAGCCACAATAAAACAATCCACAACCATAGTATAACATCACGTAGTATAACCAGGTACCCACATACAAAACACCATGAGGAGATAGAGGTGGATTCAAAGGTGGAGGATGAGGCAAAGGAGGATTTGGATGAGGCAGAGGTTCAATAGTATACCACAAATTCCAACAACCGGAACATTATGCAAGGGATTTTCCACTTCCATTTGCAACATGCATGTATTGCCACGCAACAAACCATGACACGGAAGACTGCCCAACACTATTGGGAAAGATTCAAGAAAAAAGGAACCAGAACAACCATAATGTCCAGTGGATTTCTGTAGAATCCAAGGATGATGGGAAAAACATCAATATAGTTACTCGAGGAGGAGCCAAGATAGGAGATGATGCAGCAAAACAAGATCCAGCTCAACACCAATGGGTAAAGAAGAATAATGAGCCAGGGAATCAGTTTGACGCGTATAAAGAAAAGGAAACATTTAAGGAGGTCAAAGTGGATATTCTCAAGGACAACATTGTGTCTACATCAGTTTCCTAGAAAACTCATGACCCACCAATGTACGAGATGCCATCTTCAATGGATCACACTAGTAAAGTACAACCTTTAGAGAAAGTAAGTATCATAAAGACTTTTCTACAATCATGTGTTAAGTTATTAAATGATCCATCATCTGTTAAGGTCTTACAAAATCTGATAGAAATATATAACACAGAGGTAGAAGGGAAGTTAGAGCAGAAAATTGTCAATCATCTCCATACAAGAAGAAGAACAAGCAGGGAATTCAGGCTAAATGCCAACATTGGGTATTTCAACATGGGATATATCATACTTGATTTAGGCTATGAAGTAAACATCTTTCCTAAGAAGACATGGAGGTGTATGGGGGAACCCACATTAGGCTATTCAACTCTCCAGTTGAAACTAGAAAATCAACACAAAGTGTTACCAACTGGAAGTCTTAAAGGTGTGACGATAGATTTGGATGGAGTGCGCACTGTGGCATATTTCGAAGTAATATAGATAGTAGATGGCATAACAAATTACCCAACATTACTTGGATTGGATTGGTAATTTGATAACTAGGATGTGATCAACCTCAAGACAAGGGAAATGAATTTTGAACCAGGCGAATATAGAGTTATTGCACCATTGGACCCTTTAGAAGGATAAAGGTTTGTAGAGGCAACCTGTTTGGATTTGGAAGAAATAAATCAGTTGTACAAAACCACTGATCCAGGTGGATATTGGTGGCCACCCCTGAGAGGCCTTGGGAATCCATCTCAATGGATTACATGTATGTCCTTCCATCCACCAAGCAAGGCAATGATTATGTATTCATGGCGGTTGATTGGTTTTCGAAGATGGCCATTCTCATAGCCTGCAAGAAGAGAAGCATAGCGGAAGATACTGTTATAACCCTATAATTCATAGGATCATCTGTTGACTAGAAATTGTTCACTCTGGGTGTATAGGTTTGCAAATAATATTTCATCTCTGCAAATTATTTTCAAGGGAAGCAATGCACAAAATCCACATAATGCACTTATCCTAAGTTTTGGAGCAAATATGACTTCGTGGTCACATAATAAAGACAGCACATAAATGAACGGTGGAGAGGTTGGCACATAGATCTACGGTTGAGATGGAATTCTGGACCCCCCTCGACCTTTCTGCCTTTAAC
>SNQJ01S0036198.1:7657-31958 GCA_010110895.2 Picea sitchensis
CGTAATCTCCAAATCTCCTCAGAATTCTCTCGTAAAATCACTATAGCAGTGGGTACAAATGAGGTGGCATTGTGGACCCACCAACGATATATAGTCCCTTTTTCCAAACTTCCACACTCAGTTACATGAGCCCAGAGCCTCTGTTTTCTGATCTGTTCTCAGCCACGGGATCTTGGTCCCACCATCTACACATCCACATTCCCTGGGTCATCATCTGAACTTGGCCCTGGAGGAGCATTTTCTCACATCACGTTTAGGTACGCATTCTCATGTTCAAAATTATCAAATAACTGTTATATGTTCTTTATCATCATATATTGTTCATGTCGGGTATTTGGTTTTCATGTGTGAAGGTACTTGGTCATCAAAGCAACGTAGCCCCTTTAGTTATATGTTTGACACTGGCATGTAATTATTCTTTCTGTAAATCAATTGCATCTCCCAGTCACACCCTCTGATGTTTAACTTTAGATTCCTTACATCCAGCTCGGTAGTACCGTCACCTCTATTGCATTTTGGTATTATCACCCGATAGCACTCTCCCCCACAGGAGTTTTCCCATTCATATTTCCCCTTGGCAACTTGACACTCATGCCAATTTCACCCCCTAGGGTTGGGAGTCTCGATAACTTATGTACTTCCAAGAATGAGCCACATACTTCCTATCATCATATTGATATCTTTCCCAGATGGACTCCCAAATCATCTCATCTTGGTTCTATTGACTGTGCCTCTGCACTATCATCATCCCTCCATCTCATCCATCATCATTTTTCCCATCTACATATTTCCCTTCATTCATTCACCTCATACAAAAACCCACCCATGGGCCCCCCACCCTCCACCAGTTCTCTTTCACAAACTTGCGCCCTCACAAGCCAAGCCATCTTGCACTGGGCCACCCATTTATGTATCTATACACTCAACCCAAATTATTCTTTATTTTTTGTAAAAAGCCTTTGTTTCCAACATTTACTTAGTTTTCTATCATCACCCTTGATTCCCTTATTTTCCCGGCAAAGCAACCCATGTCTCCCTTGGTTGGGGCATCCACTCTTTTTTCATTCTGACATCGTTCATAAACCTTGATTGTCCCAATTCCATGTACCCATGATCTCTGATTTTTTCCACTTTATTAACCTCTGGCACAATTTAATCCCATATCTAGTCATCCCCCTGACACTAGATACAGTTTTACGGTTTTTTCCAATCATCCTTCAAAATTCCCCAACCAAGAGAAGTCTTGAGTCTCACCGCCTCTTAACTTAATTCATGTTACCTGTCAGTTCCTGATATCATCTCAGTGGATTTCACGAAGCCATTTTATTCTTGGACTCACGTCTCCCTTTCTGTCGACAACAACGCAGTTTCCATAAGGGTGACAGTGTATTGACTCTCATTACCTTTACAATGAGGAGTCTTGGACAACACAGAGAGAATCATCATTGCTCTTTGATTCCATTGACCCCCATAACATTTGAATTCAACAAACCTCTCATGTTACGGTGGGTCATAATATGTGACTACTGCAGTTTTTTTATACCAGCCAGAGACCTCTGAATTCGTTAGGCCATCAATGCTTATGAGTCATCAACAATTCTTCGAGGTGTCCTTGCTTCATTTTAGATTATTTTCGCCATTCAAAAATTTCATCTGCCATTATCAACTGCCCTTCAGGGTGTTGCAGTTACTACATCAACATACACTTTTAGTTACCGTCTCACATTTTTGTTACATGACATGAGTATGGGGCATGCCCACCTTGTTTGTACACAGATTTTTGTTTTTCTCCCTAGAGAAAGGTTTGGGTCCCACAGTTTCCCCTCTCCCTCTGGCGGATCGCTCTTGCAGTTCCTCTCTGCACTCTTCTTTACAATGGCACTCTCAGAAAAAGAAACATTGATGTATTTCAGCTATATGTATGCTCCTAACCTCACACATCATGGGGCATATGTTATCAATGAAATATCATCTGCAACATTGCATGCAAATGGTTACAGAAACACGGAAATGCCAACAACAATTAGCTCACCTGCAGTAGTGAAATGCATTTCAAAAGGAAAAAAGTACACAATTGGGCAAAAATTGACATGCACAAATTCACCAAAGGAAGTGCGCGCATAGTGTGTGGAAAAACAAATCCCTCATAGCACACAATGCACCAAGTGTGTGATTGTGTATGAGAAAAGTCGCTCACTTCTATGAATGACGCATTTATGGATCTTGTCGCCCCCCCAACCACTTATGGACCAGCTCCTAACCTATTTTGACCTTCATATCTAAGTGAAATCCGAATGGGGGGCTAGTCAAGGACTAGAGGGTGCCCTAAAAGGCCCCTTGTTCACACAAAGAACCAATTAAATTTTTCCTTGAATAAATTCTATAAATAAGAGCCATGGGTGCACTAAAAAACCAAGATCTTCATAGCATTGTTATGCTACCTCAATTCTTCCTTTAGAATCCTCTTTTCTCTTTGGAGCCTTCAAGCATCATTGCAATAGGCCATTCCACTCACCCCTTAAGGGAATAGGTATTGATTGTCTTCACCATTTTCCATTTTTTTTCCATTTTAAGAAGAGATCTCCATTAGAGAACTCAAGATCCCTCCCAAGGAGGAAGAGGGGACTCATAAGTCCTCATTTTTCTCTACGGTGTTTTGCCTACTAATCTATTGATCCATTGGTCATTGGTTTACTTTTATGGTTCTAATTTTCTCATGCTTTCTAACTTTTATTTATTAGTTGTTTTAGTTTGTTTCTTTGTTTATTATATGTGTATGGCTTTTTTAATCCACTCACAAAATTATGTCTTATCTAGGATGCTCATCTAGACATGCAAGTGTTCTTTTTTTGCTCACCGAAGTGACAAAACCAACAAAACATTCAAAATATTGAAGTTACCAATGATGTTGCACCTCGTACCATACACCATCGAATGGTTGAGTCGGGGACGAGACATCTGCATCAACCAACAATTTCACCTATCTTATGGAATCAATCCCTTAAGAGATGAGGTATTGTGTGATGTTTCCCCATTGAAGTCTGTGATGCTCTTTTAGGACAACCATATATGTGGAAACATCATGTTATCTATGAGTCTCAACCCCAGAGTGTCATTATTACTTTGGGAGGTCTGTAGGGTACCAGAGGTAGCTCCAACTACTGCCCCTTTATTGATCTCGACAAAACAATGTCGCAAATTAATCTATCAAAAAATAATTGTTTCCCTCTTCATGATCCAGTTAGAAGGTGAACATAAGATCACTGCAACCACTGCACCCTCATCCCAAGACCTTTCTATACAATGGAAGCATGTCTACAAGATTGTAGAGGAACAAAAAGATGTTTTTTCACCTACAGGGATGCTTATGCACTTCCAAGTTAAGAATTACATTGACTTGATGCTCGATGCTCCCTTACATGGTGGTCCAATCTATAGATTCTCCCTTCCAAATAATTCAAGATTTTTCCATATGTTCATCATAACTCTATTCGCCATGACCCTTTTCAAGTGTGCTTGGCGTTCCAACCATTATCCCCCATTGATATAGATCTTCCTTTTGCATCTTGACCAAAAGAGTCCTCCCACACTCAAACTAGGATAGATCATGCAACCCGACTTGTTCAACAGATCCAACACCTCCAACAACAGGTTCATGACATCCTTCAATGGGATAATACTAAGTACAAGTAGGACAATTGCTTCAACAATGTAAGCATCTCACCAAGGTTTATATTCAACAAATTTTTTCCTATCTCGAGAGAGAACTTCACGCAATGGACACCACTGCTTCCTAAGGGGAGAGGAATGATCCAGGTGGATCTCGGTGGCCATACATCTTTTCCATTGAATCAACATTTTGGAGCCATGGTTTTGATAAACCATGATATTCACCTTTTTTATGTGGAATATAATGTAAGGTCATATCCATATGTTAATTATAAACATCATGTAATGATTTCTTAGTGGTCTTATGTACATTCCTACAACATAGTGTTAATGCACAAGATTCCATTAGAACTTCGCAATTAAGTGTGCTCAAGTTAGAGTAGTACTAGGATGTGTGCCACAGGGGAAGTTCTAGTGTATTACATGCCTATGACCTATTGTAAACTTAGACCAATTCATCCCACATATCTCCTAGGAATTATTCTCCGCTCACTCTCTCATATATATAATTGAGGTGAATGAGATCCTTTAAGCATGCAATGGAGTGTGATGTAAATCTTGTTGCATTCTAGCTAGTTTGTGTTCTACGATGTTTTTCTATACATTTTAAAGAAGTTATTGTACTAAATGTTGATGGGCGTTTATGACACACCGTCAATGAGAAGGGAAGATCCAGTCTGAGGTTGTCTACTTAACCCAAGCCGTTTGGGATAATCTACCCTGACGGGTTTTATGGATCTATTAGCCAACTAAGAGTCTAAAATAACTTAAAGAGGTACAACTAACTAAATGTATAATCCCACCAGTTAACACACTAATATGATTACTTAGCTAACAATAGTATTATATACAATAGATATATACATATACAAGGTTTAAATAAAGCCTTGTGAAAATGATGGTTTAAACTAATGAATCAAAGTTTAAATAAGAAGCAAAAATAAAGGAAATTGTTCTTTACCTATAAATAACAAACAACAACAAATGAACGAATAAGATTCAGAAATGATGTAACTATAATGAACAAAGCATTAAAGTTTGAACGATTTAATCGTTATTCATTCGTAAAGTAAACAAATCAAATAGAAGAAAGCTAACTAAGTTGATGCTAATCAGCTGTAAAGAAATAGGTGCTAAGCTATATTCGTCTTTTTGTGTAAGGTAATCTCCACTTAACCTGTTTTCAAGTATAAATATATGACAAGAATCAAGCATGATATTTACTGAAGAAACTCAAGGAAATTCTCTATATTTAGAAAGCAATCTATGATCACAGAAAGAAAAGTAAGTTTCCACTCATGTAACTTTAAATTGTTCAAAAGATGAAGGTGAAATTAACTTCAATCACCGACAAATGGTATTATCAACAACCCAAGATTTGATGTAAACTCAAAAGGTATGGATAGACGATTAGTCACAAAGATTAAAAGGACCGATGGATGATGAAGCATGTGAGAAGTAAACACAACATGAAAACATAGATGTAGAATAGTCTAAAGCTAATTCAATACAGATAATTTTTTCATGTCCATAAATTATATGAGAGCCAATAATCACATTGTACAGTCTACAAAAGGACTAAAGCCAAAAAGTAAACAAAATCCCATATATTTTTCAAAATGATAAGTCCATCATTAGGTCCGAAAAGGATTGCCCTTTGTTCCTGGGAAAGCACTACTATTTAAACCAAATTCATGGTATGTTTCTCATATCATATAAGATAGAGACAAATCTATTTTAATAAAATATTTACTAAAAAATAACCAAAAAGATAGGTATGTTGTGACAATTATTCAAAATTGTTACATCATTCAAATATTCTTGATATTGTTTCTCAAAATGAAAATTACAAATTTGTTATATTTCCAATTATTAACTCATTCCTTCAACCCTTTCACATTGATCTCCTTCACACCTGAGAAAAAAATAAAATTTAAATTAGAAAAACAATCAAATTAATTAATTAAAAGAGGAGCTACAAAATCTATGATTATGTAGCTAGTCTAAATAAAATAAAAATAAAAATAAATTCAATTATCATTTAAACAATCCAAACATGAATTCCAAGAAGAATGTTTACCAATTAAACCTTTGAAAAAGAAACATGAGACAATTCTGAATTGATAACAACGTTGAAATTGGTGTATTTTTTTATGATAACATCCCCTAACCTCCTGAAACATTTTTTGGCCTTGGGCGAATTTGATTGGATTCTAGCTCTATGATCCTCATTTTCCTTCTCCAAAGCTAAATTGTGAGCCATAACTTGATTTAGTTGAGCCTGTAAATAAGGGATGTCTTGGTAATATCTTTGGATCCAACTAAAACAACCTTCATAGTATACCTATTCTAGATTTGGCAGTAGACGACTACGATCCAATTTTAATGGTTTATCCTACTCCATAACCATTTTCAAGTCATACTGAATACCTGAAAATCCCTCTTTCCCCATTAAAAATGGAGGCAAGTTAGACAAAATCATATCGAGGTGAATATATTTTAGTGGGATTAGAGCTAGCATCGTCAACAAAGATCACGTATTCAATATCGATGGTGGGGATAGGCCTATCGTGGTTCTGGTGTCGATTCTTGGTCATCCTAGAAAGAAGTCGGTCGTTCCTTTTATTCTTGAAATCTAAATCTTGAACCCTCTACATTTTTTGTTTTCCCTGCCTCTTGATTTTAATTTATTCAAGAAATCCTCTAAAGACTTCTTAGAGACGGATTTGTCCCTCCGATAGGTGTCCTTAATTAATTGATGAGAATCAACAGTGGTTTCGGTGGGTAACACAGGGTCTTTTGCAACTTGTAATCCGATATCAATATATTGCAAAGAGTGAGTCGATGGGTAAGGGTCGGTATACTCGTCAACACACAGGGGTAAACTGCTCACTGGTTCAGGTGGCAGTGAAACAAAATCATTCCTAACAAGGAAGCCTTGCCAACTATCTCATACCTTCGATAAATGGGAAACAACCAAGACCTGGATCAAACCATGGTGAAAAAGACTAGATTATGAGTTGGGGTTTTGTCTTTGATAGAATGTGGACATCTTCTATAGGATTTTAAGAACATAAAATGGCATGTTTAACTTAAAACCTAATAATACCATTAACAGACGCACATGAAATAAAAATACCAATTCATATTGTCCCTCATAGGTGACAAATTTTTTGATTATTAATAACAAACCATGCCATCGAGGCATCAATAGATGGATGGGTGCACCTTTAACATCGTAGCACAACTTCTTGTAAATCATCAACAAATGCCAAGGAATACCTTCGATTTTTAGGTTTTTGAATCAGTGGTCTCCTTCTCGTGACAGGCCCGTGGCTTCTTCTATTGATTCCTCATTGACTTGCAATTGTAGGTCACCTATTTTATCTCTAGCATTGTCTAAGGTCTTGGTGAAGGCTTGGGATATTTCAATATTAAAACCCTTGAACGAATGTATAAATTTAACCCATTCGAAGACTGCGAGATCATCCACAACATCATCATGGGAGAGCATATCCTGTGAGCCATTCATMTCTACCCTAAATACAKGAGCCATAGACTTGGTTACGATATACCAACAGGTGAAAAAAGGAGGAGTCTATGTTTGAAACAGCCGGATACAAACAATATGTTTTGCATTGTTGAAAGTGGCCCRAAAACTATGATTTCGGRAGGATKYYACCATGACTACCACTTTAGTTTTTTATTAAACCCTAAACTAGAGGACTAACACACTCAAAAACCACCTCGCCTTCTTAGAACTTAACCCCARAATACGAGGCACCATCAAACGATGCAATGAATGCGAGTTTAGGTAAGCRGGACAAGGATGTAATAGTTTTAGAGCACGACTAATAACTAGGTAATAGAGTGATTAGATTGTGATATGATGACCAAAGGTAGCATCCGGACTATAGATTTATGTCATAGTTTTAGAACCAAAAACTATCTCRAAGGTGTCAAGTAACAATCAAAACATTATTTAAAAAATGATCAAGGCATGACATAACTCAAACACGACTAGCTCACATACTAATGCTATAGAGACATTCACATAGCCATATGTTCATCATTCTTAAATGTTTTGAGATCATAGGTATTTCAAGGGCTCATTTAGTTTTATAAGGAGAGAAAAATTTTAGAATTTATCCGATGTGTTTATACCAAGCTTATTTCAATTTCATGCTTGACAGTCATGAAATTGAAAATGAGTAAACGAGAAATTTATTGAAAAGCAAAAAATTAAAAACACACAATAATCAATCAAGTGATTCTTCAAATCAAATCATAATCGATATCTTCGCATACACAAAGAGGCGGCTAACCAATTTTCTTTTTTCAAACTTTGCGTTTTGAATATCGATGAAACGATATGAATATTTGGCTTCCAACAATGGGGACTTGCTGGGAGAAGCAGTTTTCTCTGCATCATCAAAACTCTATATCAGGGAAAAGATAAATTGGAAAGTCACTAAAAACAACTTTGAAATAGATCAAGGGTTTTGAAATTAACTCAGAAAATTAAAATAGTCAAACTCATGAAGAATGTTCTAGAAAATGATTGTAATTCGAAGGTTCATTTCGATCAAAAGGAAACGATATTTATAAAAGTAACTTCAATACCATTAACAGGGCCACTACTGCCAGTAGGCGTTCATAGCCTCGACAGGGATGTCATTTAATACACTCAAGTACTTCAATCCCATCCAAAATTTGTCCATCTATGATAAGAAACTATTTTTATATCTGATCAATTTAAAAACATACTTGAAAGATCTTGAACCTGGCATTGCTTTGCTTCCAGCAGGCCTTTTTAGTACCCGAGTGAAGTTGTCTTGGTATCATGTGTGCATTTACTCATTGCCAGCGGGCCTGTTCAATACCCCGACGGGTTTACACACAATTCCCGCACATTAAAGTGTTGTCAAATATCCTTAATCGTTTATAAAATTCATAGGTTTCATGATAACGAGAGAGCAGGGTGATACTAAAGATTTAACAGACATGCAATCATATGATTGATAGTTAATATTGTTTCTTATTCTTTAAGAGCTAATAGTTTTCATCATGGTTTGGACATTTAGATTTCAATTTAGAAATTGTCTCAAGGATGGGGAATCTCTTTGAGTTGATTTCATTAGAGTTGGGACGACGTAAGAAGTTTAAAGATGATCGTACTTCCCTAAGATCTTGACAAAAAAATGGGAACAACGATTTGGCAGACACTTCTAGAATAACTATCTTATAGATCATTATCTGAGTTAAAAAACTTAACAGTAAGATGCTTCAATTGTTTCAACTACTGTTAGTGAAAAATATGATTCGCCTCAATAAGGGATTGCGATTTAGAAATATTTTTTAAGAAAACATAAAAAGCAACAAAAAATAAAATAATCAATCATAAAACCAAAAGAAAAGATAAAAGCTACTGATATTTACAGGGGGCAAGTTTGAATTTTCTCAGATGAAATATTTCTTGAGAGACTGGCCATTCACTAGAAAAGTGTCTGGTTGTCCCTCTAAGTTTTGAAAACGAAAGGAGCTATGACCCATTTTTTCTAAAATGACAAAATGCCCCAACCACAGGTTTTGAAACTTAGTATGTTCTCCTTTATCCTTGTGTGCTTTGTCCCATTTGAGGACCAAATCCCCTACATTAAAATTTCATTCTGAGGACGAACTTGTATCAAACCATTTTTTAACAATTTTTTGGTCTTGGTCTAATTTATGTTTTTCTTGTGTCCTAAATTCTTCCAATTTTAGTAAAGCGTTTATTCGATTCTCTAAAGGGGGACAATTCTTTTTCCTGAGCTTTCTGAGATAATTGCAATGAAGGGAGAAAGACATGTTGAAGAAGGATAAATTATCTTCCGTAAACGAGGAAAAAAGGATAATTACCAATGGAATCTTTCGGAGTGACCCTATCAGCCCACAGTGCCTTATATAACGCATTGTGCCAATTTTTATGATTTTATGACAATGTTCTTTTTATTATTTTGATTAGATTTTTGTTTATTGATTCAGCCAGAGCATTTTCGTTGGGGTAATAACTTGTAGAGTATTTTAGCTTAATCCATTTTTCTAAAGAAAAGACATTCATATCCAAGGAAGAAAAATAAGAAGCATTGTCAAAAACTAAACATTCAAGTATCCCGAAACGAGTGCTAATATGAGAGTCTAAAAACGAAACTACCTTATTCGTGTTTACTACCTTTAGTGGTAAAGCTTCAGACCATCTTGTAAAATAATCCGTTGTCGTAAGAATATATTTGTGTTGTTGTGAGGAAGATGGGTTAATTCGTCCTATGATATCTAGGCCCCACTACTGAAATGGTGTGTCTATTGTAACGGGATGTAAGGGAAATGCAACCTTCTTGACCCGCACTGCAGCATTTTGACAGATTATACATTTGCGAGCCAAAGTGTGAGCATATTTAAATAAGGTGGGCCAATAGTAACCATCCCTATGTACTTTTTGGGCAATCGTATATCCACCAAAATGACCCCCGACATCGTCGGAATGTAGCTCGCCTAACACCTTTTCAGATTATTAGGCAATGCAAAAAAATACCATCAAAATTCTTCTGAAACAATATATCATTAATCAATTGAAAATATGTAGATCTAAGCCTTAGCTCTCTTCTTTTTTTTGGATCAATATTTTGAAGAGTAGTTCCATGCAGCAAATAAAATTCAATATCATTATACCATGAATTAGGCACAGTTTGTGTACAACATATTTATGTTTTGTTATACAGATTTTCAGTTGGTGTTTTTGTTTGATTTTCTGATATTTCAATTGAATCAACCACCAATTTTCAAAGGCCTTGATCTCTAACAATTTGTGTGGGTACGATTTTGAGATTGTACTCTTGAAGGAAGGTCATCCAATTTGCCCTTTTCTCCCCCAGTTCCTTCTACACTAACAGGTTTCTTATAGCAGGGTAAGGGACAACGAATTTTATCATGGACTTCAACAGGTAAGATAATGTTTAATTGCCTTAAAAACAATGTATTCTTGTTGATCTATTGCGGTGTAATTTGATCCTTCTCCTTTAAAAGCGGAGCTCACAAATGAAATGGGTATCTCGTTGTTTTCAACATTTTTCTGTGTAAGCACAGCAGCATAAGATCTGTCTGATGCAAAAGTGTACAACGTGAAGTCTTGGGAGAAATCAAGACCCATCAAGGAGGGAGCTTCAGTTATATATTTTCTTATAGAATTAAAAGCTTGGTTCTATTGTGATCCCAATTTGTAAAGAACATCCTTTTTTATCGGGTTTTGCATAGGTCTAACCATCTCATAAAAACTTGGAACAAAACATTTGACGAAATTTATTTTAACCAAAAAGTATTGCATCACCTTTTTAGAAGAAGGTGGAGGAAGGTTGCCAATAGCTTGGGTTCGTTTAGGGCCTATTATCATTCCATCCTTTGAAACTATAAATCCAAGTAACATTCCCTGCTCTACTGCAAAAAGTGACTTCTTAAGATTCAGTGAAATACCAAACTTACGACAACGTTTTAGTGCAACCCTAAGATGTGACAAGTGATCCTTTTTATTTTTCTAAAAGACAGTGAAATCATCTAGGTAGACAACAACTGACTGATTGATAAGGCCACTTAAATCAATGTCCATTTCCCTCTGGAAAGTGGCTCCAACATTAATCAATTTGAAAGGAATTTTTCTATAGGCATAGGTGCCCCATGGGGTGTGAAAAGTGGTTTTCAACTAATTTAATGGAGACGTAAGAACCTGGTTGTACCTAAGAAACCATCTAATAAAGATATACTTTTAGAACTAGATACTTGTTGCGAAATTTGTTCCATTAGGGGAATGGGGTAATTGTCTTTATCAGAGGCTCGGTTTAAATTATGAAAATCGACACAAAGTCAAATTTCTCCATTCTTCTTTCTTACCAGGACTAATTTGGATACCCATTGAGTATGTCGGACTGGAAAAATGATATTGACAGCTAGTAATTTGTTTAGTTCATTTTTTACTGTGGGTTCTAATTTAGGATGCATTTTTCTAAGTTTTTGCTGAAATGGTTGGATTTGGGGCTTTATGGGAATTACATGTATTATGTTTTGATCAAAGGTTTTTAAATCATCGTATGTCCAAGAAAACACATCTTTGAATTCTTTGAACAATTTTATGAATGCATATCTTTCTTGTTCAGAACACCCTTTGCCCATATTGATATTCTGAGAATTATCTTGCATTCCTAAATTTATAGTTTCATACAGTAACGAAGAACTGTTCATTTTGCAATTAACCACTCCCCTAAACTTTTCATGTAAATCATAAAATTTCTCTAATATAACCACAGATTTGGGGATAGAGTTTACCAGATCTGATGATATTTCCGTAGAACGAGGGTCAAATATTACCATAAAATATCGGAGGTTTTCATTGTGGGTGCTTTCATCGATTACTGCATCTTGGAAAGTGTCCTCCATATGAAAAAAAATTATGATTTGTTGATCATTATCAAACACTCTCCAATTGGTAATGTTTTCGGGAATCGATGCCTTGAATAATAATTCAACTGAAAATGCATTAGGGGAAAAACCCTTAGCAAGTAATAATTTTGAAGCGGCATTAGCTAATAAATCAGCTTTGGAATTACTAGATCTAGGAATGGAACTTATGTTAAAAGAGAGAAATTTACATATTAAGCCTCATACCTCGGTTTGGTAGTTTTTTAAATGAGGTAATAAACAATGCATAGTGTTTTTTACCTGCTTGACTATAATTTCAGAGTCACCAAATACTACCAATTTTTGCATGTCAAGATCCAGTGCCTTCTTTAGTCCCTGCAAGAGTGCTTCATATTCTGTTGTGTTGTTAGTACATTCAAACTCTAATCGACAGAAAACAAATGCATTATTACCTTTGGGGTCGATCAGAACAAAACCAACACCAACCCCTTCCCGAGATTTATATCCATCAAAGTATAAAGACTAGATTTCCTTGTCATCGACAATGTTCGGATCATTTTTCAACGTTTTCATCTGAGTATGGGATGATATTTCAGATTGTTGTTCTGGGTCAGTGATAGTGGATATTTCAGTCATGAAATTTCCAAAAAAAGCGTTCATTCCTTTAGCCTCGACTGTATTTACAATAGTAGTAAAAGGCTCATTTGAATCATTTAAATTTGCGACAGTGTACTTCAGGTAACGTTCTTTGTTTATTCTGATCTTGTTAGGCTGACCATTCTCAGGTAACCACAGATGAGACCAATCTATAGAAAAATAACCATGCAATTGCTCTTACCAATCTCTGCTAAAAAATAAGCCATAAACTTACGGAATATCAACGACAACTATATCAATTACTTGGTGGACTTTTCGGTTAGATGACAACCTTATCAATACATCCTTAAGTTCACCAATGACTGTGAAATTAGATATATCTAACTGAATGATTTTTAAATCAGAAGGCTTAACTTCAACATTAATATTTTGAGACACAGAGAGAGGCATTACATTTGATGAGGCCCCAGAATCGACCATACAATTATGCACATTTCTGTTGAAAATTTTGAAAGTTAACGATAATGGAGACACATTTTTCCACGGTGAGGGAGCAAAAATCTGTTGATTTTTTACAGCTGTACCTGAAATAATTTTATATAAATTTCCTACAGTCTTCTCTGATATGTCATTTTTATTCTGATCTTCGGGTGATTTTTTACCCGCGACATCTTTTGTTTTATTTACGTCATTTTCTGTTGATTCTTTGCTTACATGATCATTCTTTTTATGATTATCAGCTATACTTCGGAGCATTTTTTGTAGGATAAGAGGAAATTTAAGTAGTTCAAAAATTGATATATTTGTCCTCAGTTTTTTAAGATCTTCAACCAAATCATATTCTAAATCTAGGGCAGCAGGGTTTTGTGTTGTTTCAACCTGTTTTGGCTGTTTAGGTACCGTATTTCTACTTGTCTTGGATGGGAGTTTTGTTTTGCACCTTACTTCGAGTATTATATGGATGGGCAGTTTCAAAATTCACTTGGAAGATGATGTCTAAAAATGGGAGGAGATGAGTCCTCCTCATCAGGTGTTTCTTATTCACCTGTGTTGTTTTGATTTTCAGGTGGTACAAGAACAACGTTATCATGTGCTTCCAGTATTGTTTGTAAAGCATACCGTAATCCTTCAAAATTCCGACCTTTTGTAGTCGGGTTTGATCTGTTTGGAGGAAAAGGTTTCATGAAAGGTGGTCTAAAGCTTCCTTTACTTGTAGATTCTTCTTCAACATATATTTTCAAGTCTACGACTTGATTAGATAATTTTTGAAAATCTTTATGTAAACTTTCCAAGTCTAAAGTTTCTTGTTCCCTTTTATTTTGGGGAGGTCGAGTGAATATTTCTATCTTATTTTTAGAAGAGGAGGTTGATTCAGCCTCAACATTTAAATGATCCTTTAAACTAAAAATGTCCTTCTCGGTAAGGACCGCCTACTCAAAGTCTTCAAGTAACGTGTTCTTTTTGGACATTTTAACCCATTTAGATATATTATGATGTAGGGATTTATTATAGTATGCAACAATCAAGTTTTTTGTAGGCATCGATTCTGCCGGAATTTTATTTTTTAGCGTGAGGAATCTCTGATTGAAATCCTTGACTTTCTATTTAGGGTTCATTTTCATACTAAAAAGTTCCATTACCAGAACTTCTCGAGATTTATCATCTCCAAAATTTTATATTAAAAAGGTTTCAAACATATCCCAAGAAACGATAGTTTGGGGTTGCTATGTAAAATACCAGGTGGAGGCATTTCCCTCAAAAGTGTAATGGAATAGCCTGCACATGACATCCTCATGTTTGACGTTCTGAAGCCTAACAACTAACATGAATTTCTTGATATGATCCTCAGTTGATTGCTTCGAATTGGGGTCAAATTTGGGTAGCCATTTTTTTGGATGTTTGGGTAATAGGTATTGAGGTCCAGGTACTTCCATGGAATCTTGATCTAACCAAGTTCTAGAGGGATTGTTTTGGTTATCCATGGGATTTGGTGGAAGTGAATGTTGAGATTGTCCAGACGAAGAACTAACGTTGTCTGAGGATTCTTCTCTTGAAGAGGGTGGAGAAGAACTAGGTGGGGACGGTGGAAGACTAGATCCCCCAGCACCTAGGATTAGTGCTTCAAAAGGATCAATAATATTACCACCTAATGTGTGATCAGGTAGACTGGTGTCAAGAGGTTGTTCTTGCAGATTGGAAAAATCATGGGGTTGATTTAGTTGTCCACCAGATTTTCTAAGTTGGGATAAATCACCCTAGGTTCTTAAAATTGACTGGCGGGAATTACATATATTTTCTTGTACATCAATCCCTTGAGGAATCAGTGTCACTGGCTCAACGGGAATGTCAGGCGTAGCTTCTGGCATAGTGGCTGGATCGGGTATAACAGTAGGGTCTGAGTGACTACGCATCAAGACATGAGAACAATTTTTTGGGGGGAGTCTTACGAACTCCTCATGCCATCAATGACTTCCAGGCCCTCCTTTTAGCGCCATTTTTTGACGAGATTTTATGACACACCGTCAATGAGGAGGGAAGATTTGGTCCGAGGTTGTCTATTTAACCCAAGCCTTTTGGGATAATCTACCCTGATGGGTTTTATGGCTCTGTTATCCAACTAAGACTCTAAAATAATTGAAAGAGGTAAAAATAACTAAATGTATAATCCCATCAGTTAACACACCAATATGATTACTTAGCTAACAATAGTAGTATATACAATAGATATATACAGATACAAGGTTTAAATAAATACTTGTGAAAATGATGGTTTAAACTAATGAATCAAAGTTTAAATAAGATGCAAAAATAAAGGAAATTGTTCTTTAACTATAAATAACAAACAACAACAAATGACCAAATAAGATTCAGAAATGGTGTAACTGTAATGAACAAAGAATTAAATTATGAATGATTTAATCGTTATTCATTCGTAAAGTAAACATATCAAATAGAAGAAAGATAGCTAACAGGATGTTGATCAGCTGTAAAGAAATAGGTGCTAATCTATATTCGTATTTCTATCTAAAGTAAGCTCCACTTAACCTGTTGTCAAGTATAAATCTATGACAAGAAGCAAGAATGATATTTCTTGAAGCAACTCGAGGAAATTCTCTGTATTTCGAAAGTAATCTATGATAACCAAAAGAAAAGTAGATTTCCACTCATGTAACTTTAAATTGTTCAAAAGATGAAGATGAAATTAACTTCAATCACCGACAAATGGTATTATCAACAACCCAACATTCGATGTAAACTAAAAATGTATAGATAGACGATTAGTCATAGAGATTAAAAGGATCGATGCATGATGAAGCATATGAGAAGTAAACACAACATGAAAACATCGATGTAGAACAGTATAAAGCTAATTCAATACAGATAAGTTTTTCATGTCAATAAATTATATGAGAGCCAATAATCACATTGTACAATCTATAGAAAGACTATAGCCAATAAGTAAACTACTTCCCATATATTTTTCAAAATGATAAGCCCATCATCAGGTCCAAAAATAATTTCCCTTTGTTCCTGGGMAAGAACTATTATTTAAACCAAATTCATGGTYTGTTTCTCATATCATACAAGATAGAGACAAATCTATTTTAATAAAATATTTACTAAAAAATAACCAAAAAGATAGGTATGTTGTGACAACTATTCAAAATAGTTACATCATTCAAATATTCTTGAAACTGTTTCTCAAAACMAAAATTACAAATTTATTGTATTTCCAASTATTAAGTCATTCATTCAACCTTTGCACATTGATCTCCTTCACACCTCAGAAAAAAACGAAATCTAAATTAGAAAAACAATCAAATTAATTAATTAAAAGGCTAGTCTAAATGAAACAAAAATAAAAACAAATTTAGTTATCATTTAAACAATCAAAATGTGAATTCCAAGAAGAATGTTTACCAATTAAACCATTGAAAAAGAAACATGAGACAATTCTAAATTGATAACAACATTGAAATTGGTGGATTATTTTATGATAACATTCCCTGACCTCCTGAAACGTTTGTTGGCCCTGGGCGAATTCGATCGGATGCTAGCTCTCAGATCCTCATTTTCCTTCTCCAAAGCTAAATTGTGATCCATAACTTGATTTAGTTGAGCCTGTAGATAAGGGATGTCTTGGTAATATCTCTGGATCCAACTAAAACAACCTTAACAATACACTTGTTCTAGATTTGGCAGCAGACGATTATGATCCGAGTTTAATGGTTTATCCTACTCCATAACCTTTTTCAAGTCATACTGAATACTTGAAAATCCCTCTTGCTCCTTTAAAAATGGAGGCAAGTTAGACACAAAATCATTTTGAGGTGAATCTATTTTAGTGGGATCATAGCTAGCATCGTCGATAGAGATCGGGTCTTCAATATCGACGGTGGGGATATGTCTATCGGTGTTGATTCTTGGTCATCCTGGAAAGAATTCGGTCGTTCCTTTTATTCTTTAAATCTAAATCTTCAATCCTCTGCATTTTTTGTTTGCCCTGCCTCTTGATTTTAATTTTGTTTTCATCAACCAAATCTTGTTCAGGATTAGGGGCGACATATACCTTACCCCTTAATTGATTCAAGACTTTCTCTAAAGACTTCTTAGGGACGAATTTGTGCCTCCGATAGGTGTCCTTGATTTATTGACGAGAATCAACAAGGGTTTCGATGGGTAACACAAGGTCATTTGCAACTTGTAATTTGATATGAAGATATTGCAGAGAGTGAGTCGATGGGCAAGGGCTGGTAGACTCATCAACACACAGACCAGTTCAGGTGGCAGTGAAACAAAATCATTCCTAACCAGGAATCCTTGCCAGCTATCTCCTACCTTCAATAAATAGGAAACAACCAAGACCCAAATCAAACCATGGTGAAAAAGACTTGATTCTGAGTTGGGGTTTTGTCTCTGATAAAATCTGGACATCTTGTATAGGATTTTAATTAGAGAAAAAGGCATGTTTAACTTAAAACCTAAGAATACCATTAACAAGTGCACATGAATAAAAATCCCAATCCATATCGTCCCTCACAGGTGACAAATTGTTTGATTATCAATAACAAACTATGCCATCGAGGCTTGAACAGATGAATGGTTGTACCTTTAACATAGTAGTGCGACTTCCTGGAAATCATCAACAAATGCCAAGGAATACCTTTGATTTTTAGGTTTTTGAAGCGTCGTCGAAGGTCTTGGCGAAGGATTGGGCGATTTCTAGATTAAAACCCCCGAACGATTGTATAAATTTAACCCATCTAAAGACTGCGAGATCATCCACAGCATCATCGTGGGAGAGCAAAGCATATGAGACATTCGGCTCTACCCTAACTATAGGAGCCATAGACTTGGTTATGATATACCAACATGTGCAGAAAGGAGGAGTCTGTGTTTAAAACAACCAGATACGAATGATATGTTTTGCATTGTCGAAGGTGGCCCGAAAACTACGATTTTGGGAGAATGCCACCATGACTACCACTTTAGTTGTTGATTAAACCCTGAAGCAGAGGACAAACGCACTCAAAAACCACCTCGCCTGCTTAGAACCTAACCCCATATTACGAAGCACCATCAAACGATGCAATGAATGTGAGTTCAGGTAAGCAGGACAAGGATGTAATAGTTTCAGAGCACAGCTAATAGCCAGGTAATAGAGTGATTAGATTGTGATATGAAAACCAAAGGTAGCATTCGGATTATAGATTTATGTCATAGTTTTAGAACCAAAAACTATCGCATTGGTGTAAAGTAACAATCAAAACATTATTTAAAAAACGATCAAGGCATGACATTACTCAAACACGACTAACTCACGTCCTAATGCTATAGAAATATTCAGATACATTACTCAAACACGACTAACTCCGTAGCCGGAAGCGCTGCCAGAACCGGCGCGGGAAGCCTCGCTGTTGCCATATACATATTCATTACCGTTTCCCTGGCCTCGGTAGGAACCATATCCATTGCCCGAACCGGCTTCGAAAGCGTTTTCCACACCGCGATCGCTGCTGGTTACGTAGCCTTCTCCGTAGCCGGCGGTATTAGATCCGCCATTGGGGTTGTCGTAGGCAGGTTCCTTGTTAAAGAATCTGCTCTCTCGCGCCTCCATGTTACAGAGAAACAGACTCAAGGAAAGCACAAATATGCACACAACTTTAGTCATGCTGGGCGCCATTATCTATTATCACTTCGATATTGTGCTCGGGCAGATCTAGATTAGGCGCTGATAAGATGCAGAGAAGTATTTCGTATTTATATACCAAAACTTTTTAGTTGATTCCATGAATTGTTTCTTAGATTGCTTGCCTTGTGCGCCCCCACATGCTTGTGGGTCTGCCCTAATTGGTAAAGTTGATTTGCGTTGAATTTTCTTGTCACCGACGGATCCGGTTGTTAACTCGCCAATATATATTCTTGTTGTGTTTGTTGACTATGTGAAGATGCCGAACGTCAAATCATGATATTGTCCGTTAACATCCCTCAGGGAAGATGGATTGATTGATCGAGGTGCCTGAAGTGAGAGTGTGAACGTAGAGTCTGGAATGTTTGAGTCGGGAGGCCCATAGAAAGATGATGTAAATTTGCAAAGTCTATAGTGGGCAATCAGAGCAATGACTTGTGTCTCGTTCTGGTCTTCATACTTATGACGTGGTAAGGCTTGTCGGGGCGGCCATCAATTTTATTTTTGACAGAAATTATAGTCTTCTGCGCGCTGCGCTTCGATTGCGCTTGCATAGTTGTCGAGATCATGGGGATCTAGCGTCTACCCATACTTGGGATCACTGGCGGAATTTCGGGTCACTGTTGACGGCTATTTATTGGTTCATATTGTTTTCCGTTATTAAGTCTCATTGCAAAANATTAAGCTGAAAGACGTATATCTATTGGAGATGGGCATAATTAATGATTTTTTAATCTTAAATTATAATCTGATCGCTACACATTGAAGATGCCAGTATATTCTTAGTAGTCTTCCAAAATCAACGAATCAGATTTATTGTTGATAACTTCCTTGCATTTATGAATGCATCAGTTAACCTGTTTACTTACTTTTAAACATTTACCTAATCATATTAAGAAATAACTGTAACATGATATGATTGTCACGTTTAAATAATTAACCTTTGCGTTTCCTCTACCTCGGATTTCCTCAGCTATAAGTCTTTGGGCGTTCACCAGCCACGATAGCGGCTGTGTTAGTTACGCCGAAAGGAGTATACCTATTGGAGATGGGCACAATTAATGATCTTTTAATCTTAAATTATAATATGATGGCTACACATTGAAGATGCCAGTATATTCTTAGTCGTCTTCCAAAATCAACGAATCAGATTTATTGTTGATAACGTCCTTGCATTTATGAATGCATCAGTGAACCTGTTTACTTTTTAACATTTACCTAATCATATTAAGAAATTACTGTAACATGATATGACTACCACGTTTAAATAATTAACCTTTGATATTACCACGTTTAGCACCACGTTTCTATGCTATCACGGATTTAATCAATTGTCCTCCTCTACCTCGGATTTCCTCAGCTTTTAAAACACACATAGGGCTGGTGAACGCCGAAACGTGGCTGGCGGCTGAACACCGAAACGTTTGGCTGCATTAGGTTGATAAATGGAACAATGCATTAGGTTGATAAATGGAACAAGTGGGCATCAGATGGTCGGTTCAGAAGCTGAATGTGGGTATTTATTTTGATGCCACGGTTTAATTCTACTTAATCATTTAAACGTGGCAATTACATATCAGTACAGTAATTTTTTAATGTGATTAGGTAAATGTTAAAAAGTAAACATGTGAACGGATGTCTTGATAAATGCAAGAAAGTTATGAACAATAAATCTGACCCATTTGTCTTGATAAATGCAAGAAAGTTATGAACAATAAATCTGACCCATTGATTTTGGAGGACGACTAAGAATATGCCAGCATCTTCAATGCATGGCCATCAAATTAGGGTTTAAGGTTAACAGATCATTAATTGTGCCCATTGTCAATAGGTGTACGCCTTTCGGCCTAATTAATTTGTTTTAAATTTAAGTTAAGAATTAAATATTATTTTTGGGATTAATGAATAGAATAAGTCATTAATTTAATACAAATAATTTTTATGATTTAAATAGTCTATTTGTCACTCATTGAATTGTGGAGTTTTTCTCACAATCAAATCCAATTAACTTGCTACGTATTTGTAAAACCTTAATAAATATTGTATCTTATAAACTATCTCTTTAAAATTTCATTCACTCTTATTACTTAAGCATTGTTAAAATTATAAATTTAAATATATAATTTGAATGTTTTAGAAAATTTTCCAAAATATTGAATTTATTTATATATTCAAAATACAATTTAAATAAAAAAATATAATTTTACCAACATTTAAATAATAAAATTCAAAATAAAAATAATCTAAAACTTAAAATGTTTGCAGTACACTATTTTATTCTATAATATCAATATTTGCAGTACACTATTTTATTTTATAAAGTCAATAATTGGATTCAGATGTGTATGAAATGGATTGTATCGTATGATTTGACTATTATTTATTTGAAATAGAACAAGATTGTAAATTTTCTTTTTGAATAACCTGAAAGCGCTTCTTTCAAATCATTTTTATAATATATATTTTATTTATAAAATATTTAAATACTTTCAATTGAGAAACTTTGTTTANATTTGACTATTATTTATTTGAAATAGAACAAGATTGTAAATTTTCTTTTTGAATAACCTGAAAGCGCTTCTTTCAAATCATTTTTATAATATATATTTTATTTATAAAATATTTAAATACTTTCAATTGAGAAACTTTGTTTAATTCTAAAATATGAAAAATAAAAATAATTAAATTTTATTCCATAACCGTGGCATAAAGCTAAAGGATAATCTTTGAAGGGTTGATACCTTAAGGACGATGGCCCTTAACCGTTGGATTGCTAGTAAACCTGTCTCTAGCCTCTCATAGTGGCTATTAGCTTTTTTTAGTTGTAACACTTCATTTAGTTGCAATAACTTTTAGCGCCTTTCTCAAACTTCTTTAGTTAGTTTTTAAGCATTTAGTTTGAATATGTGTCACTCCGTTTAGCTCTTGATTTCTCCATTATTGTTGTATCGGAGTTATATAGTGTTCAATTGCATATGTTTATTTAATTTTAGGGTTGGATAATGTTGAGTTAAGATCCTTGTTGTATCGGAGTTATATAGTGTTCAATTGTTTATGATTTTTAAATTTTAAACTATTAAAAGGAGAATTCACTAGATACAAAGAGTTAGAATTAGCATTATAAGTGAGGAAATACAACTATATCAATATCTCTTCTATTATAATCGTTGATCTCATTTGGTCCATTTGATGGATAGTCTAAGTTTTGGCTTTACTAAAATGATCAAAATTATGGACAAGAATGCATTGCATAAATTAATATTATTAATCTAATATTATTGTAGTTTAAAATTTATTATAAAATTTCATTAAACAAAGTTAAGAACGACAATGTCATCACACAAGTTAAGAACAACAATGCCATCACACAATAATCACATAATGGTCTCATAACAATTCATGACACAACTAACACAATATTTACTTTCATGAGAAAACTAACATGTGAATAGCTTTGCTTAGTCTTTTATTTCTCAACAATTTGTGTTGGTTTACAACTTATTCTATCTCTCTCACTTATTTAGAGTCTATTCATAGGGATTCAAGCAACATTCCCTTATAAACTCTACCAAAGAAGTGTGATTTGCATGGTTTAGCTTGAAGGCCACTCATTCTAAATTTTTTTAGTTTTTAGCTTTTTATTTTTATTTTTTATATATATATATAGTTTTTTAATTTCATACTTTGCCATAATAATTGATAAAGTGGATAATAGTTTCTTTACTATAAAGTTCTTCACATTATCAACAACCTTCCTAATCTCGTCATATGCATATGCAACCATATATCCTTCTTCCATCACATTTTTGTTGTTTTTTTTATCATCTTTTCTTCCATCACATTTTTGTTGTTTTTTTTATCATCTTTTGTAAACATGAGATGGTTTCTATTTGAATTCATTATGCATATTCAATTTGAATCAAGATCTATTTTGAATGAGGTAGATCTTGAATAAATTCACACACAACCAATTTTAGCACATGCAACCCTAAATGTTGACTTTCTCATATTTAGATAGATAACAAAACACTATAACTAACTATGTCACTGTAATCCTACAAAATAACCTAAAGAAAGACTTTCTCACATGTAAGGTGACAATGAAACACAACCTATGAAACTAGTGAAGGAATTTTTCAAGGCATACAACCAAAAAATTTCTCTCACAGTTTGAGGGAGAATGAAACATTAATTTGGGAAACCATTTCAAGCAACAGAAAGAACAAACTTCAAATACGCCCAAATTTCGACCACCACTAGATCAATGAATGCATTGTTAGATTGAAGAAACATAATAGATGAATATTTGGTTCCCTTGGTTTTCCTTAGTTGTAGGTGGGATAGGAAATTCAGATTTTACTTTATAACAAAGGGATTTAGTTACTAAAGTCTACCCTTTATGGATTTGAACATGTTACCTTTTAGGAAGAAAGACGTGGTGGTGGTGGTTAACACTAAGATCAAAATTGGTTTATTGGACATTAAGAAATGTAAGAAATTACTTAGATTTTTTGTAATGTTATTTAAATGCTAAAAAAACATTAAACAAAACGTTCCAAGATCATTATAGTTATGATGACTCAAAACACTATAAGAAAAAATGATTTTTATCTTTAATATTCTTAATATCACAAAATTATATATTTTATAATATACAATTTTAATAAATAATTAAGATAAAAGAAAATATTAAAAAATAAAAAATAATTATAATAATGAGATGAAACTACTTTCTCATTTTCAATGCTTCTATTTTGCACCCTAATCCTCTTACAAGACTTTTACTTTAAACTCCAATCAAAGTAATTTACACTCGCTTCAAGTTTCTAACTAATATAAGTTTATAATATAACATCCCCACACTTCCAAATGCATTGCTGGCCTTGTATTTTAAATTTATTAGAGTTTAAAAGTAAATATTCACAAATTATAAATTCCTATTTTCAAATTTTTATGGTTATTTAGAAATTTTATAAAGTTTGGTTTATCCCATCGAAAGGGGGTTGTGGCTATCCACCATGCAGGAAACCAATCATTGGTTTACTGCTGCATGGTCAAATGATTAAATATATGATCCATCATGGCATGCCATGATCTCTCCACCATGAGGCCATCATGTAACTGCACTGACGACTGACGACTTAACCTGCCAGACGACCTCGCCGTGACCCTGTTCCGTGGAACGTCCCGTTATAGTAATTAAATGCAGTCCCGTTATAGTAATTAAATGCAGTCCCGTTATAGTAATTAACTGCAGCTGCAGGTTGGTGAATGGATGGACGAGCGCGCTATAACCAAATTCAAATTTTGAATGTGCAAATTGGCGGAAACAATTCCCCCAATTGCCACCATTGCCATTACATTGGCCAGTCTCACACTCAATTGTAGTGGCTCGTCCGG
>SNQJ01S0036198.1:37922-54822 GCA_010110895.2 Picea sitchensis
CGCATGTAGTCCCTTAAAAATCGGTTATAGCAGGAACGTGCATGCGTTCTTAAGAACTTGTGCATGTTTCTGCCGAAGAAGCTACATGGCAAGTTGACTGGAGGTTTGGCCCTTGCCATACCTATAGGATTAGGAACATGTGCGCATTCCTGAGAATGCACATGCGTTCCTATTGACCCCCTTGCCACATTTTCATCCACCAACTTTGTGCACACACCCTTATTCCTCCTGTTTATGACTATTATGATCCTGGGAATGCTTGGAAAAGTTGTTTGTCTGTCTATGTGACAAATTGGAAAATATGACTCTGTTTGATAAGGAACAATTCCTAAAGTTTCCAAAGTTTGTAGAAAATAACTTTGATAACTGTAGTGGTTTGGAGGAATTGCCAGGAAATATATGAAATTCAACTTCCTTGGAGAGGTTGTATATCACTAATTTCCATCTTATCCAAAAATTCTTGATGACTTGGGTTAGTTAAGGTCACTTATCTTGTTGATATTTTCTACGTGTCCAAGCTTGTCAATGCTTCCTCTTTCCATTTGCAAACTTCAACAACTATAATTTCTTGATATTTCTCTGTCTTTGAAGAACCTTCCAATGGAATTTGATCAACTATCAAAGTTAAATATGTTGGACATGAATGAGTACTTATCTGTAGGAAAAAGAGCTTGCAATGAGTTGAAGACAAGATGCAAGCCTACAGGAGTTGCAACAATGGGAAAACCCTCAAACTAGACCAAACATTTAGTAGGAAAGTGACACCCTAAGGAATTTGCAATGGAATATAAACCCTGCAGTTTAATTGATGTTGATGTTTGTACCATTTGAAGTTCTCTTTCTCTTTGTAGGCTAACTCGGGAGCAATATTCCCTCCCGAAGTAGGCTAACTCGGGAGCAATCTTCCCTCCCGTGCCTACTCCCTCCGACAAGTAGCTTTCCAAGTTGTGGCACTATCCCCTGATGAAGTCAGAATTCCGTAGTGCTTGTCCCATCCACCCGACGATTACATTGTCCCATCGAAAACGTTGTTCCACATCTCGTCAATCGACTAAAATTTGAATTTCAAATTTAGATGGGTATGCTTCACTTGAATATGTCTAGAAGGAGTAGATAATAATGGATACGTGCTTCATTTCCAGACATGTTCAAATGAAGTGCGCCCATCGGCCCTATGCTACTGAATTCTTTTCTAAGTAGCCAATATCTCCCCAGCCAATATTCTTTTCCGTATATGCAGCTTCCGTGTATGCAGCTTCCGTATATGCACGCTTCCGTATATGCACCTTATGTATATGCACAGCTTCCGTATATGCGCAGCTTCTGTATATGCACCTTCCCTATATGCACCCTTCCGTATATGTGCGCTTCTGTATATGCACGCTTCCGTATATGCGCAGCGTTCGTATATGCACGCTTTCGTATATGCATGCTTCCGTATATGCGCAGCTTCCGTATATGCGTCGCTTCCGTATATGCGCAGCTTCCGTATATGCAGGCTTCCGTATATGCACCAGCTTCATTTCCAGACATGTTCAAATGAAGCACGCCCATTGGCCCTATGCTACTGGATTCTTTTCTAAGCAACCAATATCTCCCCAGCCAATATTCTTTTCCGTGTATGCGCGTCTTCCATGCACGCTTCCGTATATGCGCAGCTTTCGTATATGCAGGCTTCCGTATATGCACCAGCTTCCGTATATGCACCTTCCGTATATGCACGCTACCGTATATGCACCTTCTGTATATGCGCAGCTTCCGTATATGCGCGCTTCCGTATATGCGCAGCTTCGGTATATGCGCCTTCCCTATACGAAAGTTGCACAGGAAGGTGCATATACAGAAGGGCACATATACGGAAGCTGCGCATATACGGAAGCTGCGCATATACAGAAGGGCACATATACGGAAGCTGCGCATATACGGAAGCTGCGCATATACAGAAGGGCACATATACGGAAAGTGCATATACGGAAGCTGCGCATATACGGAAGCTGTGCATATACGGAAGCGTGCATATACGGAAGCTGCATATACGGAAGCGTGCATATACGGAAGTTGGTGCATATACGGAAGTGCGCATATATGGAAGTGCGCATATACGGAAGCGTGCATATACGGAAGTTGGTGCATATACGGAAGTGCGCATATACGGAAGCGTGCATATATGGAATCTGGTGCATATACGGAAGCGTGCATATACGAAAACTGCGCATATGCACAGCTTCCGTATATGCACACTTCCGTATATGCGCAGCTTCCGTATATGCACCTTCCCTATATGCACCCTTCCGTATATGCGCAGCTTCCGTATATGCACGCTTCCGTATATGCACAACTTCCCTATATGCACCCTTCCGTATATGCGCGCTTCCGTATATGCACCTTCCGTATATGCGCACCTTTCGTATATGCGCAGCTTCGGTATATGCACCTTCCCTATATGCACCCTTCCGTATATGCGCGCTTCCGTATATGCACCAGCTTCCGTATATGCGCGCTTCCGTATATGCACCTTCCGTATATGCACGCTTCCGTATATGCACCAGCTTCCGTATATGCACGCTTCCGTATATGCACCTTCCATATATGCACCTTCCGTATATGCACGCTTCCGTATATGCACCTTCCGTATATGTGCAACTTCCATATATGCACCTTCCGTATATGCGCGCTTCCGTATATGCGCAGCTTCCGTATATGCGTAGCTTTTGTATATGCGCGCTTCCGTATATGCGCAGCTTTCGTATATGCAGGTTTCTGTATATGCGTGCTTCCGTATATGCACCTTTCGTATATGCACGCTTCCGTATATGCGCATATACAGAAGGGTGCATATACGGAAGCTACGCATATACGGAAGCGTGCATATATGGAAACGTGCATATACGAAAGCTGCGCATATACAGAAGGGCACATATACGAAAGGTGCATATATGGAAGCTGCGCATATACGGAAGCTGTGCATATACGGAAGTGCGCATATACGGAAGCACACATATACGGACGGTGCATATACGAAAGCGTGCATATACGAAAGCTGCGCATATACGGACGACGCATATACAGAAGCGTGCATATACGAAAGCACCTTCCGTATATGCGCAACTTCCGTATATGCGCGCTTCCGTATATGCGCAGCTTCCGTATATGCGCCTTCCCTATATGCACCCTTCCGTATATGCATATATGAAAGCACCTTCCGTATATGCGTAGCTTTCGTATATGCACAGCTTCCGTATATGCAGGCTTCCGTATAAGCGCGCTTCCGTATATGCGCAGGCTTCCGTATATGCACCTTCCGTATATGCACGCTTTCGTATATGCGCATATACGAAAGGGTGCATATACGGAAGTTGCGCAGGAAGGTGCATATACGGAAGGGCACATATACGGAAGCTACGCATATACGGAAGCGTGTATATACAGAAGCTGCGCATATACGGAAGGGCACATATACGAAAGGTGCATGTACGGAAGCTGTGCATATACGGAAGCGTGCATATACGGAAGCGCGCATATACGGAAGTTGGTGCATATACAGAAGTGCGCATATACGGAAGCGCGCATATACGGAAACTGGTGCATATACGGAAGCATGCATATACGGAAGCTGCGCATATACGGAAGCGTGCATATACGGAAGCTGCGCATATACGGAAGCGCGCATATACGGAAGTTGCGCACATACAAATGACGCATATACGGAAGTGCACATATACGGAAGCGCACATATACTAACGGTGCATATACAGAAGCGTGCATATATGGAAGCGTGTATATACAGAAGCTGCCCATATACGGAAAGGTGCATATACGGAAGCTGCACATATACGGAAACGTGCATATACGGAAGCTGCACATATATGGAAGGTGTGCATATACAGAAGTTGTGCATATACGGAAGGTGCATATATGGAACCGCTCATATACTGACGGTGCATATACGGAAGCGTGCATATACGGAAGCTGCGCATATACGGAAGCTGCACATATACAGACGACGCATATACAGAAGCATGCATATACGAAAGTGCGCATATACGAAAGTGCGTAACAGTGTGCTTAAAGCATCCATATACGAAAGTGCGAAACAGTGTGCTTAAATTTCCAATGCAGTTTTTTAAAGAAAAACTTGACGAACCTACCTACAACAATTGGCGAATTGTGAGAACATCTACAAAATCTGTGAGAGTCTCACCTTGCGGATCCAAGACATCATAAAATATATGAGAGCCCGTTTCTTTCTAGGTAGTTCTCAGTTTTCTTTGAACGCGAGCGTCAGTATTAATATGAAAGCATGAAAACACATTATGGAAGAAAGCAAGCTATGTTTCTTTCTTATTACTCTGAATTTCGACAATTAAATCCACAAACAATCAAATCAAATGGTCGGCTGCAAACTACCATAGCGCACATGCTTGGTCTCTTTTATGCTTCAAAAATTCTATGGCAGTGCCTGAATTTTATTATTATGATGCCATTCTTGGCACAACTTTATTCACAGACGCAACATAATATCCACCTCAATCACTCTTGTTCACAGGAGGCGCCTGAACGTCACGTACTGGTTTTGGCCATTCCATTCCATCTCAAACTTGTGGAGGGACCGTGCTCTGAATCTCTCCTTTTTTAGAGTGCGACCTGCTAATCTGTCAGACCCATCGGCTTCCCTATGGAGGGCGGGATGTTGTCGCTGAGTTTGTTTGTATAGAGGAGAAGGGTGGACAGATTCGATAACATACCCAGAGAATATGGTATGCTCCCCGTCAATCTATTATCAGACATATCCAACTACTGTAGAGAACGTAGTTGTCCCACAGATGGAGGAATGGAGCCGCTGAGAAGGTTGCCATGGAGATTGAGAGTATTGAGCTTTAGAAGGTTGCCACGGAGATGGGGAGCGTGCTAACGGCGAAGACTATCCACCATGCTGCAGACCAATCATTGGTTTACTGCTGCATGGTCGAATGATTAAATATATGATCCATCATGGCATGCCATGATCTATCCACCATGAGGCCATCATGTAACTGCACTGACGACCGATGACTTAACCTGCCGGACGACCTTGCCATGACCCTATTCCGTGGAACGTCCCATTATAGTAATTAACTGCAGTCCCGTTATAGTAATTAACTGCAACTGCAGGTTGGTGAATGGATGGACGAGTGCGCTATAACCAAATTCAAATTTTGAATGTGCAAATTGGCGGAAACAATTCCCCCAATTTCCACCATTGCCATTACATTGGCCAGTCTCACACTCAATTGTAGTGGCTCATCCGGTAATGCTGGGCCGTCGCAGTGTAGACAAGGAGATCTTAGGGCGCTGCTGCGCTTCAAGGCGGGGATTATCTTTGACAACTCAGGGCGTTTGCGGTCATGGAACGACTTCAAGTGCTGCCAGTGGCAGGAATTGTCCTGCAATAATCAAACTGGACGAGTTGTGGAGCTTCGGCTGTTGGGTCTACTATCCGGGAATGATTTCTTATTTGACAGTGAGATGAAGGGCACACTCTCAGAGTCCTTGGGAGATCTTCAGTTTCTGGAGATTCTGGATCTGGCAGACTTGAAAGAAATAACCGGCCCCATTCCCTCGTCACTCGGGAAGCTCCAGCAGCTGAAGAAGATAATTCTCAACAGGAATAAGCTCAGTGGTTCGATCCCTCCATCCCCGAAAAATCTTCACAATCTCTAGGAATTGTATTTGTCGGAGAGCGAGCTCAGCGGAAGCATCTCGGATATTTTTGGAGGTCTCCAGAATCTCAGCGTTTTGGATCTCTTTAGCAACAAGTTGACTGGTTAGGTTCCTGCCTCGATAGCTCGTCTCCGCGAGCTCAATACTCTCAATCTCCATGGCAACCTTCTCAGTGGCTCCATTCCTCAGCGTGCATATACGGAAGGTGCATATACGGAAGCACGCATATACGAAAGCTGGTGCATATATTGAAGCCTGCATATACGGAAGCTACGCATATACGGAAGCGCGCATATACGGAAGGGTGCATATAGGGAAGGTGAATATACCGAAGCTGCGCATATACGAACGCTGCGCATATATGAAAGCGCGCATATACGGAAGGTGCATATACGGAAGTGTGCATATACGGAAGGGTGCATATAGGGAAGCTGCGCATATACAAAAGCGTGCATATACAGAAGCTGCGCATATACGGAAGGGTGCATATAGGGAAGGTGCATATACGAAAGTTTCGCATATACGGAAGCGCGCGTATACGGAAGCGTGCATATACGGAAGCTGCGCATATATAGAAGCGTGCATATACGAAACTTGTGCATACACGGAAGCACGCATATACGGAAGCACGCATGGTACAAACATCAACATCAAAGGGTTTATAGTCCAGCGCGCATATACGGAAGCGCGCATGGTACAAACATCAACATCAAAGGGTTTATAGTCCATTACAAATTCCCTAGGGTGCCACTTTCCTGCTAAATGTTTGCTATAGTTTGAGGGTTTTCCTATTATTGTAACTCTTGTAGGCTTGCATCTTGTCTTCAATTCAGTTCAAGCATTTTTTCCTACAGATAAGTACTCATTCATGTCCAACATATTTAATTTTGATAGCTGATCAAATTCCATTGGAGGGTTCTTCAAAGACATGCACAGAGAAATATCAAGAAATTATAGTTGTTGAAGTTTGCAAATGGAAAGAGGAAGCATTGATAAGCTCATTTTTCTAATGTTTAAATTACATTTCTGAATGTATAAATAGATTCAACTTGTTGAAAAATCCATGGAACACTCATATTTTACAAAGTTAGCCACTCAAATTTGCAAATCCAACACTTTTTCCCCTGATCAAGAGAAAAATTAAACAAAAATATCTCCACTAAAAAATACGAAACAAAAATATCCCCAATAAAAAAAAAAAACCAAAACTAGAACATTTAGAGTAAGACATATTTCTATTCTAATTATATTTGCATTCTATTCTATCTGAATAATCTTAAAAAAAATTAACTTATACCATACAAATATTTATCGGTGAATGAATAGATGAATGAAAAGAGGATAACAACACCGCGAGAAAATATTGTAAGGGGCGTTTTCTTGACAAAGATTCCCATCTGATTCTGAATTCGATTTCTGCTCAACACTGCTAAGACATATATATATATGTATTACATTAATTGTAAAATAGAAGCCCTTTGAAGATTTGGCATTCAAGTATAATTTACATCAGATGGGGTTTCTTCCGCCCCCAAATCGAAATCCATCAACATTTGAGAAGTTTACAATCAATAAAAGAGGTCATTTTGAGTATTATGTACACTATTCAGCACTCGTTTTTGGGTACTGGATCTGTAAATTAATGTATGGTCTGGCGCGCCATGAGCTTTATATATTTTGTTTCAGAGGTGATAGCAGTAGCCTGTGAGCGATTAAACGACCACTTTTCTTTCTCATCTTAAGGTGAAGGGAACCGTTGCGAGGCATTTCAATGGAGTCGGCGGAGCCTGCCGATATTATCAATGATCAAATGGTCTGATTATTATATGATGATTGCATCGTCAATTCCCAGCTATGGGAACTCTTGAGCTTCTTCTCTGGCTTGGCAAGGTCTTCCACGTAAACAACTACGACTTGCCGGTGAAATAAGTGGACAAAACCCTCCTGCAAATTACGTAGAAAACAACCAAAATCAAACACAGAAAATAGCCAAAATCAACAAAACATTGTCGCAGCCCCCGTTCAAAACGAAGACAACGATTTTCATAATGGATGTACGGTTTCCATTAGACTTACTTGCGAGAAGGGAGGCTTTCTCTGAGAGACTTCATGTGGAAGAGAGGGCCTCCATTGCCATCGATGGAGGGGAGAACCCGCATTAAGAATTGTCACTGTCCGTGATGTCGTCGGAGGAAGCTGAGTAGGCCGTCGAATCTGGTGAAGAAATAGAAAAAGAAGATGATAAATTGCATGTCGATATGAAGCGCTCTTCGGCCATGGCTGCTCATGATGGAAATAGGGTTTTGATATGCAAGCCAATCTTGAATTTCTGTCACATAATTTCTTTGTCTCTTTCTTTCTGCAACAACCGATATTCTCCCCCAGCCAGCGGTCGGCTTGGCGTTTTGTAACATCCATTCGTTTCAAGTTTGTTGTGAGCCAGTAGTTACAGGCTAGCTCAAAAATAAGAAACAACCCGCAGCTCCAGGGCGTTCATCGATCGCTATGCGTGGGACGTTCAAAATTCAAAATTGAAATGACAGTCTTGGGAAGTGATCCACTGCTCGCTTTTGTTCCGTGATCTGGGCTGGAGGACGGTGGTGAGCGGCGAGTGATAGGTGAGGTGAGTGGACGCATTCATAAATACTGAAATGAGAGTTGCCTGAACATTTAACAAAACAGGGGACCAGGGAAAATGCAGAATGAATCACATAATGTTTTTCAAATTCTGGAATGGGCGCGGAAGGAGTAAGTAGATGCAGCATTTAACAATGACCGTACTTTGAGTTTGGAGCTCACGTCTTGTCAAGTCCTAACGGTGGTTTGGGTGACGTCGTTTGGTGTAGTCAAATTGTCGTAAAATGTCAGTGTGGTGAGAACAGATGATGGCGATGGAGATCAGACATGGACATACCTTATGATTGTACGATGCAACAATGGGCATAAGCGATGGCATGTATGTGAGATATTGTGCATGTATCCACTTGCACTAAGAAATCATTTTCTTAGTGCATGGTGGATAATGCTTGCCATCATTCATATGTCTAATTTTATCTTCTACATTTTGCCTTTAATTTTCTTTTCCATTTTGTATTATGTGCGAAATGTTATTTAAATGCTTTAGTGATATGAAATGGTCATATTTGATCTATCAGTGCCCTGAACAAAATCTCAAGATTACATAAGTCCAAAACCTGACACAACTTATTACAATACCTCACTCAACTTAAAAAAAAAAAAACTGCCAACCATTCACAATTGATTGAAAGTCTAAAAGTGATACCACGGTACAACCATAAGGAGTTGCAATACAATAGACAACACAAACACAAAAAGATGCCAGCAACCTCGCATGGTTTCGAGTCTTGAGATGTTGAAGAATATTAGTGATCAGCAAGCAGGAAGAGGATCTCCACAGAGCCCGCTGTTATGAGAGTAGGAAGATATTGGAAACTTTTTAAGCACGATCCCATCTGGAATTCTTCCCGACAGGGAATTATGTGATAGGTTCAGTTGCAACAGAGATGTGATATTCAGAAACTCATTGGGTATTCCTCCACTCAACCAATTTTCATCTAGCTCCATGGTCTTCAATTGTGTCAAACTCCCCAGCGAACTGGGTATGGTTTCAGACAGTATGTTGGAGCTAAGATCCAGTACCTCCAAATTATTAATCATCCCGAGTGAAGAGGGTATCGCTCCACTCAAAGAATTGTGTGATAGAACCAGTTGTTCCATACTTTTCTGATAGCCCGCTTTCACAGGTACTGAGCCTGTGAATTTGTTGTGGGACAAGTCCACGTTCTCAAAATTCCCTAGGTCTGCAAACCGGCTCTCCATGGAGAATACGACAGTTATAGGCCCTGTTAGGCGATTTGAATGGAGATCCAAAATGTCCAGGATTTGTCGGTTGCGTATCTCCCTTGGAATCGTGGATGTCAATGCGTTGTTTGACAAGTTGAGAGAATATAATCCCGTCATGTTGCCCGACCATGGCGGTATAGTTCCTATGAGGCCGTTGCTCGACAAGTCAAGATAAGTAAGACCCCCTGGCATTGTTGATCGCTCTGGAATTCTCCCCTGGATTCCGTAACCAGCTTGGGAGAGCCGAAACAATCCAGAGAGCTTCGATATTACTTTGGGGACATTCACGAACTTAAAATTATTGAATGAGATATCCAAGGCTTGGAGATAAAAAATCTCTGATAATTCTTGTGGAAGGCTCCCTGAGAGATTGTTGTGTGTGAGAGAGAGAGACATAAGGTTTGAAAGAATTCCTACAGACTTGAGAATCGAACCAGATAGCCTGTTATCGTTGAGGTTGATACCCATAAGGTTTTATAGCTTACCCCATGAAGCAGAAATGGGATCGTCGATCATGTTATTCCGCATCGAAATGTACTGCATATTGGCCAGACCTCCTATAGAAGATGGCAGAACTCCGCTCAATTCATTTTCCTTGAGACGAAGAACTTTCAGAGACGTGATCTTCCCTTTGGAGGGCGGGATGCTGCCGCTGAGTTTGTTTGTATAGAGGAGTAGGGTGGACAGATTCGATAACATACTGAGAGAATCTGGTATGCTCCTCATCAATCTATTATCAGACATATCCAATGACTGAAGAGAACACAGTTGTCCGAGAGACGGAGGAATGGAGCTGCTGATAAGGTTGCCATGGAGATCGAGAGTATTGAGCTTGCGGAGACGAGCTATCGAGGCAGGAACCAAACCAGTCAACCTGTTGCTAAAGAGATCCAAAACGCTGATATTCTGGAGACCTCCAAAAATATCCGAGATGCTTCCGCTGAGCTCGCTCTCCGACAAATACATATCCTGGAGATTGTGAAGATTTTTCAGGGACGGAGGGATCAAACCGCTGATCTTATTCCTGTTGAGAATTAGCTTCTTCAGCTGTCGGAGCTTCCCAAGTGATGAGGGAATGGGGCCGGTTATTTCTTTCAAGTCCCACAGATCCAGAATCTCCAGAAACTGACGATCTCCCAAGGACTCTGAGAGTGTGCCCTTCATCTCACTGTCAAATAGGAAATCATTCCCCGATAGTAGACCCGACAGCCGAAGCTCCACAACTCGTCCAGTTTGATTATTGCAGGACAATTCCTGCAACTGGCAGCAGTTGAAGTCGTTCCATGACCGCAAACGCTCTGAGTTGTCAAAGATAATCCCCGCCTTGAAGCAAAGCAGCGCCCTGAGATCTCCTCATCTACACTGCAATGGCCCAGCATTACCGGACGAGCCACTACAATTGAGTGTGAGACTGGCCAATGTAATGGCAATGGTGGCAATTGGGGGAATTGTTTCCACCAATTTGCACATTCAAAATTTGAATTTGGTTATAGCGCGCTCGTCCATCCATTCACCAACCTGCAGTTGCAGTTAATTACTATAACGGGACTGCAGTTAATTACTATAAGGGGACGTTCCACGGAACAGGGTCACGGCGAGGTCGTCCGGCAGGTTAAGTTGTCGGTCGTCAGTGCAACTACATGATGGCCTCATGGTGGATAGATCATGGCATGCCATGATGTATCATATATTTAATCATTTGACCATGCAACAGTAAACCAATGATTGGTCTGCTGCATGGTGGATAGCCATAGCCATCGAAAGGGGGCTTTACAATATCGAAATTCCAACGAACTCTCTAAATTCATATCCGAGCCGATATCTTTTTTCCAGAAATGGAAATTACTCTTATATTTATAAGAAATATAAACGACGGGTTACATTGCACTCAAAAACTTATGAGGCTGAAAGGGATTTATTAGCAGATCGTGTACAATTTTTTTTCCAAAAAATAGAACGATAAAAAGACAATCGATGTTAATCAGAAAACTGCCACCCATATAATGACGTCCCTGAGATACCAGGATCCTTTTACAGTAAAAAAAGAGCTCCGTAAAATTACAGTGAAAGAGCCTCCAGTTCGTGATAAGAACCTTCCAGGTTTATGGAGTGTTGGTTAAAAACATTAATGTAGAGATTGATGTCTGGCGTGTTATCAGTCCACATTGAATAAACTATCTGGCCTAAATACTCACTGTCCAGGAGAGATCTTTTCGACAGATCATATGTCATTTTATTAAAAACCCTGTAGGAGTGAGTGAAGGCAAGGTCATTAAAGTGGTTGCGTAACCGAATAATGTGATCCTTCCAACCATCCAACGCGATGTTGTTTAGATTTCCTCTACCATTGCACCAATGGATCACGAATTTTGAGTCCCCAATGATCTGGATTGAGTGGATATTGAGGAGCTTTGCTAGTAGGAGCATCGTCCATACTCCAATCAGTTCTGCTTTGTTGTTTGAGCCTGCACCCAAATTAAAAGTCCACTTGATAATAATATTTTGATCATATTGAATGACCCTGCCCGCATCGCTACTCTGTCTATTGCCTGAGGTTGCCCCATTGAACCAGTCGACCAACCTTTGTAGTAATGGGAATATTGTTGCTTATTCAGTGTTGTAAGACAATCGACAACTAAGTCGCCCTTTCAATTCAGTGAGATTTCTAAAGTGTCTTCTATATGAGTCCACACCTGCTGTGTGAATGGACAAGTGACAAAAAGATGGTGCGCAGTCTCTTGATTGCATGGGCTCAAAACACAGAAACCCAGTCCTTCCCAACCCCGTGCCACTGGGGCGTCCCAGGTAAGAATTTTATTTATAAGCAGTCAAAAAAAGCATTTCATTTTTAGTTCAATCTGCCACTTCCATATTTTTAAAACCCAATCTTCAGCTGACTGTCCCCAAATAACATCATAAACAACTTTATACGAATTTTTTATCGTCGGATAGCCAGAGTCGTCTCCCCCATACCATCTTAGTTCATCCTCCTTGGGCTCAACAACAATGCCAGCTCCTGCAAGAGAGCGAACAAAACTTTCCCAAAAGTGTGCTTGATCACCAATTAATCCCAGTTGACATGAGTCTTTCCAGTAAGACTGTGAAGGTACCAAAGGGGATTGGTCCCTGGCTTGGTAAAGAAAGGTTAGACCTCTATTTTTTAATACATTCAATAAAGGAGCCGACGGAAAGGATATGCTGCCAAGGCCCATGATCTGATCCCTGCCCACTTGGATCGTGCTTCCATTTCTCATCTTCCAGCAGAGTCATTGATCCAGTAAATGTTTTGACTTGAGTAGATGCCTCCAAACAGGAAAGGATGCCCCAATTGAATTAGTTTCCATTCTGAACCAAAGTGAGACAGACTCAAAAGGGATATATTTCTCTTTGATCACCTTTTGCCAAATCCCTACTATAGTTAGCCCATGCCAGAGGGTTTTCGATGCCAAAGTCTTGCTGAATAAAACTAGGTTCTTTATCCCCCATACTCCAGCGGATTTTGGTTTTGCCAAGATTTCCCAATTACAGAGGTGAAAATATTTTTTTGCTTTTCCCCTTGACCAAAGAAAATAATAGATTAGTTGACGGAGTATATTGAGAATTGAAGATGGCATGGGATCCAATGATATCTAGTAAACTGGTTGAGTGATCAACACAACTTTGATCAACACTAGGCGGCCTCCCAAAGTAAGCCACCGATTACACCAGTGGTCAAGTCTTTTTTCAGATTTTTTTAAAATCCATCCCCAATCGGTTGCATTGTAAGAATTCAATTTTAGAAAGTATACAAGATACTTAAGTCCCAAATAAATAGATTCAAAACCAAAAGGAAAGAGATATTTGAAAATCATCAGATTTGTTTCCTCCACGTCAGCTGAGAAGAAAGTCGATTTTCCTTTGTTAATCTGTAGCCCAGTAGAGTTTTGAAAAACTTTCAAAAGGTCAGATATCACCGTCCATTCCTTAAAACATGCCTTTGTCAGAATCAATACATCATCCACAAATAGGAGATGTATGATCTTAGTGAATTGGGTGACCTGTATTCCAGTTAAAGTACCAGCTTCCTTCACCTTTTTGATAAGAATGCTTAGGCTTTCCATAACTAGGATGAAAAGAAGCGGTGACAAAGGGAACCCCTGTCTAAGACCCTTTACCCTTTGAAAAAAAGTAGAAGGTTCGCCATTTATTAATACTGCGTTGGAAACAGATGTTATACAACTCATAATCCATCTTTCAATAGATTGCCCAAAACCAACCTTTATAAGAATCAGGTGAAGAAAGTCCAACTAACCAAATCATACGCTTTCCTTAGGTCAAGCTTAAAGATTAAATCCTTTTGGTTTTTTGTTTTTATGCTGTGGAGGCATTCTTGAGCCATGCCCACCACATCCAAAATCTCTCTTCCATGTAGGAAGCCCAATTGCTCCTTGGTTAAACCTTTGGAGAGAATCAGCCTCAATCTATTGGCCAACAATTTTGGAATAATTTTATAACATAAATTACATAGTGAGATGGGGCGGTAATCCATGAAGTTAGTTGGATTATTTTCTTTAGGAATTAACATGATAAAAGTTGAATTTAAAGATTTTATCACCTCACCGTTTAGTCTCGATTCCTCTACCATACTGAGAATATTGTCTCCCACCAGCTCGAAAAAGTGGAGGAAAAACTCCACTGTCCACCCATCCGGGCCTGGGCTTTTATCTTGGGTAAAGCCTTTAAGGATACTCTTTATGTCCTCCAAAGTGCACGGTTTTTCTAGAAGGCCTGAATCTTCCTCCATCACCAAATTTTGATAAAGGTTGGCCAACGATATTTGATCCTCGCTAATCAATCTAGCATTGTTGTCCAATTGTTTAAAATACTCTACCGCTCCTTCCTTTAATTCCAATTGACCCGGGAGTAATTTTCCTTCCTCACTTTGAAGGTCCCAAATGAATTTGCGGTTTTTTTGGGCGCTTGCTAATTTATGGAAAAACTTCGTATTGCGATCACCATTACGAAGCCAAACAAACCTGTTTTTTTGACGCCAAGATTCTTCCTCATCCTTTAGTAGCAGTGATCTTGCTGCTTGCTTTTTACTTATGAAATCACTTAAGTCCTTATTTTGCAAATCTTCCAGTGATTCATGATATAAATGCATTAAATCGTATTCAAGTGTTTCAAGCTTTTATTGAGTGAGTTTTTTGTGTTGCCAACTCCATTTCTTTATTTCCAATTTTAAGCATTGAATCTTCCAAACCAGTCTACGTTGGTGCCCAGTTTCTTGAAAAAAAATTGGATCCTGCCAAATGACTAAAACAAGCCATGTAAAATCCACTTCCTTAATCCAGCAAGGGTTTAATTTGAAAGGGTATCTTCTTTGTTGATGTTTTCTAGAGAGTTGCAGCACTATGGGAGTGTGATATGAAACAAAGGGCAACGCCACCTAAGATCTGTAACATGACACCTTCTCCAGTAAAGTAGACGAGACAAAGTGTCAGTCTAATCTTTTTTGGATGCCTTCCTCCCCCTACCAGCCATTTCTCTAGGTTGGTACTAGAACCTCCGGAAGGATATCCACCAATCCTTCAGCGGTAAAGATGTTTTTTAGGAAGATAGCCAAAGGGTCTGGGTGACCATGAGCGCCCCAACTCTCCCCTTCTGAAAGAGTAAAGTTGAAATCTCTAGCCATTATCAATTTTTTTTGCACCAAGAGGCCATGATCACTAACCTTTTGCCAGAACTCTCTCCTCTGAGTGCATGGGCCATAGACATTCAGGAGAGACAAATCTTCTATTAAATCATTACTAAAGCATGTACACAAAATTCCCCCACAAGTAACAAAAGGGTCTAAACTAAATTTACCAGGGTCCCATGCCACTAACAAGCCCCCGGATCTTCCAGCCGAACTAACCGCTGCTGAGTACCATTTAGGTTTTAGGCTATGGAGGAAAGACCTAGCAGGCTGCTCATCCACTAAGGTTTCTTGAACAAATAAAATCTCTGGTTGGTGAAGCAAAAGAAGTCGATGTACCGAGGAAAGTTTATGGGAGCCCCTTACTCCCTTTAAGTTTAGAGACAACAGGATCATGGTTTTGATCGTGCTATGGCTTTAATGCCTCTAATCGCCCCTAAAGATGAATCAGTAGAAGAATTTGTTACCTGCTCCAATGAAATAACCTCTGCTCATTTCCGCGCACTCCGGGTTATGATGGGAGATAGTTCATAGCCAAGGCCCTTTTGACCAAACAAATGTAACAGGCCAAATAAACTCCACAGTATGCACAGAATACAGAGAACACAAATCAATATCTCTTATTATCAAAAACGGATGCAGATACATTATGTATAGGCGGAGGCGGACAATTATGAATAGTTGCAGTTATGGGCGGATATAGTTACAGACAGTTAAATTTCCGGATTAAATTAAACTGTTGGATTAGTTATTAGTTAACATTCCCCCCTTAATCCGAAGGGACATTTGTCATCCCAAGCATCATTCGAAATTTTTCAAATTTATCTCGACCCAAAGATTTAGTAAAGATGTCCGCAATTTGCGCTGAAGTGGAGCAATGATTGAGATGAATGGTTTTGGCCTCAACATGATGTCGAATCAAATGATATTTGGTGTTGATATGTTTGGTTCGATCATGGAATTTAGGATTTTTGACCACTTGTATTGCAGAAGTATTGTCAACAAAGAGAGGCGTTGAAGTCATTTGTTTCTCCTGCAAGTCTTCAAGAATTTTCCAAAGCCAAATGATTTCTTTTGTGGCTTGAGCTGCTACAACGTATTCGGCTTCAGTTGTAGAATCAACAAGAACTGATTGCTTTCGTGATCGCCAAGTGATGGTTGCTGATCCAAGATTCATCAAATAACCTGAAGTAGACACCCCATGCTCTTTATCTCCGTCAAAGTCAGAATCTGAATAACCAATGAGATGGAAGTCTGAAACTTTAGAATATTTGATGCCATATGATTGAGTGCCTTTTAAATATTTGAGCACTCTTTTTGTTGTTGTCCAATGACCTTCACAGGTCTGATGCATAAACCTGGAAAGTATTCCTACAACAAAAGTTATGTCAGGACGAGTAGTAGTAAGATAAATTAAACTTCCAACAAGTTGTTTGTACTTTGTTGGATCTTCAAATGCACTACCTTCATTTGAAGTAAGCTTGAGATTCTGCTCCATTGGAGTAGAAACAGGATTACAATCCTTCATATCAAATTTGCTCAATAGTTCTCCAATATATTTCTTCTGATAAATAAAAATGTGCTTCGGTTTTTTATCTACTTCGATCCCTAGATAATAATGTAGTAATCCCAAATCTGTCATATCAAAGACCTTCTGCA
>SNQJ01S0036199.1:36012-54839 GCA_010110895.2 Picea sitchensis
TCTCAACTTGACCCTTCCTCTTCCTATGATTCTGGTTGTCGAATCATTACTTAAGAAAACATTACCTCCATCATACTTTTCATATTCGCAGAACCACTTCCTCTGGGGAGTCATATGAAAGGATGCACCAGAGTCAATCAACCATGCCTCATGATATGCATGTGTGCTTGAAGAGGCCAATTACACATACCCTCCTTCTTCCTTGGAGGTCTTTTCTTCTGTAGAAGAAGATTATTCAGATCCCTTCTTTTCTCAACTTTGGATCTACACTGCTTCTTATAGTGCCCTTATTTTCCACACCTCCAACATACCCTTACAAACTTTCTAGGATATTTAGATATACCCTTAGACTTAGATCTCCCACTTGAGAAATTAGATCTATTTCTTTCTTGGGAATGTCCTCTTGTAAATAATGTGTCTGTGCTATGTACTTCCATATTCTTTCATCTCATCTCCTCTGACAACAAGGATGCGACCACTTCTTCAAACTTCAAAGAAGTTGTATTACTACCTATGGCCACAACTAGACTATCCCATGAGTCTGGTAAAGAACACAACAAATTGATACATTTATCTTCATCTGAAATTTTAATCTCAACAGATACTAACTGACTTACCAAAGTATTGAAGGCATTCAAATGATCTACCACTGAGTCTCCATCTCTCATCCTCAAGTTATATAGCTTCTTTCTCAGGAATATTTTATTTACCAGGGACTTAGACTGATACAACTTCCCCAACTTTTCCCATAAATCCTTGGTTGTAGCTTTCTCTGACACATTCAATAATACTAAATCGGAGAGGCATAGTCGTATTGTGCTCTTTGCCTTTCGATCCATCTTTTTACAATCATCTGCAGAAGTTTCTGTAGGTGAAGTACCTGGATCTACCACGATCCACTAATTTCTGTCCACCAAAAGATCTTCCATCTTAAGCTTCCACAGCTCAAATCTTTTCCCATTAAACTTCTCGATCTCCATCTTCAAATTTCTTGCCATTTCTTTTCACCTGAGAAACAATAAAGCGGATCTCCCACTATAACAAGGCTTATCACAGTCCCAAGCCAAACCCTTGACCACAAAGGCGTCCCCCTGAAGTCAATAAAGTTACGATACCAAATATAAATTCTAACCTTGTACAATTTCTACTGTAAATAGATATTCAAAAAAGAACATAAAAGATATAATGGAAAATACAAACATTACACAGATATTTTTCCCCTGGAAACCCAAACCGAGAAAACTAGCATATATTATCTTCATTCATTGTGTTACATTGTTTACAATACAATATAAATATAGGAGCCAATGGCTTCCAAAACCCTAACCCAATGACTTGTATTAGTCTAAAACCCTAATTCCTTAACCAAAAATAGAAAACCTTCAGCAAAAAACCATGTGTCGAAAAAAACACCTAAATACATGACACATTTCTCGAGGTAGGTGTCACATTTCCCGAGGTAGAATTTTTTTTTCCAGGGGAGCTACCCCTGGACCCCTATGCACCCGGTGCATACGCTCAGACACTACTACTCGTGCAAAGAATATAACACATACCCAACACTTGTCTCTTAGGAATTTTTTAGGGTGTATTGACCCAAGAAGGGGTTGTCCCTCATTCTATGGGAAGAAGGGGATGAAGGGCCAAAGGGATTGTTTTTTATTAAAAAATATAAAATCTTATCTATAAACCTTCCACATGGTTCTCCCAAGGATCCGCCCCAAAATAAATGAAACACTTCATTGTAAGAAAAGAAGTACCCATAAGAATAAATGATTATCAATTATTAGGGGGTTAGCTGAAGGATAGGAGGTCTCATCATGAGCTGACCTATCATGATCATGGGTATCTAATGGTATGGAATTACCATCATATGGTCACCAAGCCAATGTAATGTCTCTCAGTTGCATGGTTGAGAGAAAGGGTGTCTCATCACGAGCCAACCTTCTCATTTCCACAAGATACTTTCGAGTGACACTATCATTATATAGACACCATGGCAGGACAATTTCATTGAACTCATCCTTTAAATAATGAAAGAAATAAAGAATGGAAAGAGGATGGGCTTGGAAAAAGTGCATTGCAAATGAAGGTGCAACACACCCTCTATAAAGGCACCCATGAATGAGACACTATGACCCCTTGCATGTCATGAACCCCATGTCCATTGAGTCTTGATCCATAACCACTTCATCTACTTCATGTGTCTTAGAGAGGGATCAATTGGGAAACATTCCTTGACCTAGGGTAAGATCTACCCAATAGGACACCTTGTCAACCCTCCCATATCCAAGCTTGGAAAGTTGCATAGTCTCTTTGAGTAATTACTTGTTCGACTGACTAATATTTGATGCACATGCCTAGGTGGCTCATTTATTGATTTGATTTACTCACCATGATATAATGACTTGATATCCTTGAAGGGCATGCTTATTTGTCTTTGCAAAACCTAGTTGGTGGACAATTTTGGAAGAACAAGTCTAGGTTGGGCTTCCATGGGGATTTAATCCCACGGGTTGGATTCAAAGGGCCCACATGGTAGATGATTGAGAAGAACCTTTGGAGGCCTAGAATTCACCTTGGACAACCTCACCATGCCCTCACAAGCCCTAGAAACATGATGTCACCCTCTTGGGGCAATGTTTTGACACTTTAGGTCAACTCGTTGAGTCAAATGAGTGTGTTAGACCTCCAAAGGACAAGTGTATTCAATCCAAGACTCACCTCCATGATCTAAGGGATCCCTCATTGAAAACGTGCCAAGTGTCTTCAACCACCACCAAAACCTAGCTCTAGGGTGACAAAAATCCCTCAAAGGTTAAATTTCGGCCTCCAAAGGCAAGTCGTTTGGCTTGTGGAGAATAGGTGATTTTATCCAAGGTGTATTTTAGGCCTCTAAAGTAATTTCCTCATCATCCAGTGTGTGTGCCCTGATATCCAACCTGTGGGCTTCAAGCCCCAGGGAAGACCAAGCTAGGCTTGTTCTTCCAATTCTATCCATCAATTAGGTCCTGCAAAAATAATGAATACTCCATAAGGATATCAATTCAAATGCATCATGATAAGTAAATAAAATCAATAAAATAAACATCTGAGCATGTATATCCAAACTACCTCATCAAAATAAAAAAATTCTCAAATACAAGTTTAGGTATGGGGGGGTTGATAAAGTGACCTATTGCGTGAATCGTACTTCATGTTGAGGAATTTTTTCCAAGCGGGCGCCTTTCTAGGACATGTAGACAAATTGACATGGATGGGGAAAATAATATTGGGCATGGGGTTCATTCCATACAAGGGACCATATTATCTCATTTATGGGTTCCTTTGTATAGGGTGTACTACACCTTCATTTTCAATGCAACCTTTTAGCCCATTTGTTTCCTTTTATTCTTTTTAATATGTTTCCAAGTTGAAACAAAGGTGGGGATTCTACCTAAGCATGAAAAACAATTCCCACCTTGACTCTACCTTGGTCACATCATGCTTCCCCAAGTTAAAACCATGTGTGGGGCTTCTACCTAAGCATGAAAGGCAATGTCCACACGTGCTCCGCCTTGGTTGACATTTTGCATTAGTTAATTTTTAGGGGTCCCAATAGTTTCTTATGAGAAACATTTCATCTTCCTAGAGATCCATGGGTGGAAATATAGAAGGTTCATGATTGTATTTTATCTTTTTTCATCTACAAGCCTCTGGGCCTTCAACCCCTTCTTCCCATGAAATGACGAACAATCCCTTCTTGGGCCAGTATGCCTAAAAATACCAAAAGGTAAGGAGATGAGGGGATGAAGTGTGGAAAGTAAAAAGTATGGTTGGGAATGGAACGATAATTCATCAATAAGACCTATAGTAGAAACAATATGCCTAAGGATAACCCACTTACTAGGGCACAATTTCAACCACCAAAATGAAACAGGGAAAAGAGCATAATTTCCAAGAAGATTTTACATAATCAAAAGTAGTTTAAGATGAAACAAACTCAAATGACTCAAATATTGAAATTATACTCACCATAATACTTGACTTGGTACCTCATGGAGAAATACTCATCATCTTCTGAAAGTGAGCTGATGTGGTGGATACCCTCATGATGAACCTGGAACTGTCGTGGTGAAGTAGGTCTCTGTCTGTGCACGTGGACATTACTGGTCAAACTATCTCTCCATACTCCATGTCTGAAACTTGAAGGCCTTGAGACATGATATCCTTAGTTATCCATAGGATTTGGGGATAACAAGATGAAAACATCACCAAAACTTACCACACATGCTCTTCCCTCAATGATGAATCATATATGATTTTAATATAATTATTCATGATTTTTGGAAGTGTGATCAATGTTTTCCTTTGAGAGGAAAAAACTATAGAATGGTGGCCTTAATATTAAACTAATCAATCCTTTTAGAGGAAAAAAACTATAGAATGGTAGCCTTAGTATTAAACTAATCAAATCATGAGTTAAGTCCATTTTGTTTTTTAAAAATATTTTTTTTGAAGAATCTATTTTACACTTTACTTTGAATAAATTGGTTTATTTTATTTTGATATTATCTAAATTCATTTTAATTTTTTTAGTATAGTTAAGTAATGAATAATTTCTCATATTCATAACACTACATTATACACTGATTTCACCGAGATATAGCCCAATATGGGAGAGATGTTGTCACAAACTATAGAATGTTGGCCTTACTCAATATGGGAGATATGTTGTCACAAACTATAGAATGTTGGTCTTACCCAATATGGGAGAGATGTTGTCACAAACTATAGAATGGTGGCCTTAGTATTAAACCATAATACTTTGAAAGGAAAAAAACTATAGAATGGTGGCCTTAGTATTATATATAGCCCAATATGGGAGAGACGTTGTCACAAGCTATAGAATGTTGGCCTCACCCAATATGGGAGAAATGTTGTCACAAACTATAGAATGGTGGCCTTAGTATTAAACCACTCAATACTTTGAAAGGAAAAAAAATATAGAATGGTGGCCTTAGTACTAAGCTAATCAATCCTTGAGAGGAAAAGAACTATATTAAACCCATTTTGTTTTTTAAAAATAAAATTTTTGAAGAATCTATTTAACACTTAACTTTGAAACAAAATGGTTTATTTTCTTTTGATATTATCTAAATTCATTTAAATATTTTTAGTATAGTTAAGTAATGAAGAGTTTCTCCGATTCATAACACTACATTATACATTGATTACATCGAGAGGAGATATCTATAGCCCAGTATGGTGGTCTTAGTACTAAGCTAATCAATCCTTGAGAGGAAAAAAGCTATATTAAACCCATTTTGTTTTTTAAAAATAATTTTATTGAAGAATCTATTTTACACTTAACTTTGAAAAAAATGGTTTATTTTCTTTTGATATTATCTAAATTCATTTAAATATTTTTAGTATAGTTAAGCAATGAAGAGTTTCTCCGATTCATAACACTACATTATACATCGATTACATTGAGAGGAGATCTATATCCCAGTATGGGAGAGATGTTTTCACATACATAAGGTTACTATAAAAAAATAATAAAAACTACAATTAAAAACATAAGTTCACTCAATTACTTTAAAATTTCAATTGTTCTAGAAACCAACAAGTAAAAATGTTCATGATCACCGAGAATTTGTGATGGGAAAGAAAGAGGTGGATCTAGAATCTACGATTCCAGCAGTAGGATATGTATGGGAAAGGCAGTGGTTGATTTGGAATATAGGGTTGCTACAGTAGGATTTGAAGAATCCTAGACTATACAAGCATATCAATCCCCTGTATACTATATTGATGTGGCTTAGTGGTGAAAACCTATGGTGAACTTCAGACATATGGTCTCAAAACATTGATGATATTCTATGATGAACCCCTTCTTGAAGTATATTCTAATTTAGTGACTATTTAATTTTGGTGGTGATTATACAAACCCTAATACTCCTGGAACCTATGGGTACTATTATCGCACAATTTGTGCTTGGCCAAAAGCCAAAGAAAAATGAAAAATAAATTGGTGTAACGAGAGGTTGTCCTATCACTTTCACCTAAATAAGACACCTCTTTCTCTTTAGGGGTGAAAGCCCAGGGGAGATGTCCCCGATGACCTAAGCGGTTGAGAAAAAAAAGGTTACAATATCAAGAAAATTTCTTCCCCTCTCTCAAGTCACAATGATCATAAATCCCCAAAGGTTTAATAATGTGAAGCAAATATTTTCTTAAGTGTACCTTCCCAAAACAAAACAACAAGAAAACACTATTTTACAAATAACAATTGATATTAGTGCTTAGTAAAACCTTGGACTTTCAATAAAAGCAATAAGGTGATATAAAAGATGAAGAAAACATAAATTTATAACAACAATGTATATATACAAATAGATTCACAATTACGCCTTAAACAAGCTTAAAAAATGACCTAGAATGGTAACCTAGAATTAACAATATGCTAGCACTTCTCAGAAGTGAAGTAGGCAATGTAAAATCAACTTTAACACTTTCTTTTAAGAGCTTTTACTGCTATAATATATGGTTGTATATTAATTTTGTAACAACAACAATAATTTTAGTAATTTAGTGTAATATAAGGTTAGGATTGGTTAGCAAGGAGCTTGAGGTAGATCGTTTGAGGGTTGTTTTCATCAATCAATCAAATGTAAGGTATAAACTAGTGTCTTTAGGGTTAATGGAGTCACTTTTTGCAACAAAAATCTTAAAGGAAACAAATGATAATATGTGAACTAAAGAAAAGAGGGAGGATGGTTGAGGTTTTGGTAACCCAAGGACTCAATGATCAAATTGTAGAAGGAAAACGACTGCTAGGAAGTAGGTAAACCTAAGCCCTAGTGATTGTCTTTCTTCTTTAGCTCAAGCTTGAGATAAATAAAATCTTGATGAATAAATGGTGTTAGAGTGCTAAAACGGTAGGGCTCTAACATATGCTTCAATGGAGATGTGTTATAGAAAAATCAAGTAGGGGGATATCTATTGAGATAACAACAATAACATGTGCTTATTCTTCTAGGGTTTTACACTAGCAATTTCATAATCTTAGTAAATGAAAAGTAAAAGATACCATAACCATTAAAGGAAAGAAGAATTACATATTTTCACTTACATTCACCAAGAATAATCTAGTAACATGCCTTATTTGAAGACTTTCAACCATGAAAATGCCAAAAATCACCAAAAGAAGCCTCCTCCAAGAGTTGTGCACCACTTAATTTCAGCCAATAACCCTTAAAGACGACAAATTTCAGACCTCACACTTGTGTGAGTGAAATATGATGAAAAAATACAAGGGATTATTCCCTTATCTATAAAATTCAAATGACCTTTAATTACAAATTAGGTCAAAAAAGGTTGACATGGCCAGTTACATCAAAAATCCAGTGTTTCACATAAAATTGAAAAATTAAACCCTAAAATGTACAAAAGAGGTGATGTCATGCCCTTCTAGGGTGACAATGGGCCTCATAAGTGAAACATTTTCCTCCATGAGAAAAATTTTAGGCCTTCCAAGGCCTCCAGATGATGACACACATTCCACTTGCACACAACTGGCTCCATAATGTCCATCTGACGCTGGATGACATCAAGGGTCACAAGGGTGACATCATGGGCCTTCCAAGGCCAACTTTTAGGGGGATACGAAAGACCCCCCTAGGTGCAATATTTCCAAGGTGTCTTTGGTGGAACATCCTCCTCTCTCTCTGGTGCAAGCCTATGGTATATGTATGCCCGTGGTTGAGGTCGCAACATCCATCTAGTAGGATTTTATCCCTATGGAGGTCTGAGATAATCATATACCCATATGTACCTATCCGTTGGGAATGTTCATACATCAACAACAAGTATTCCCTCCATGGGTTCATAAGTCATAGGGATCATAGCAATGTCAATCACATTTAATAATCAAGTTACCCAAACATGTGCATAAAACCCCCCTTTGCCCAGAGAAGTTCTCAAAGACATTATGCTATTATATAATAAAGGTTTCGAGAGGGTTCGAGAATGTCCTACTGGGATAATTCTCCTTAGTTGTGGGGTGTTTCTAGGTGAAGACCAATCTAGGTCATGTAAGTGCATGAGATGGTGTGGGGGATACTTGGTCAAGGGTGCAGTGGTGAGAGGGAAATGCAAGTCTTACCTGTGGGTGCCTCTGAAGTGGGTGAGTTGCACCTTGTCATGGATGTAATTGTTTCCTATCCCATTCAATTCATTTTTACTTTTTATCTTATTAAATTTTGTTTCAAGATAATAGTTGGGGGACACTACCATAACATGGTGACCAGTGGTGACAGCTTTACCCACAATCATTTCATGAAGATGAGAAGGATGGCTCATGATGAGACCCCCTTTATCTTGGTTATTCGACCAAGAGCCACTACACTCGCATGGTGGCCAAATGAATACTAGTGCCATATCACTACATTCCCATGGACCTAATAGGCTTGCTTGTGATGAGACCCCATATACACCAACTAGGTCTTCAATTTTGTCTTTTTATTGGGTCTCCTATTTTCTTGTTTAGAAGCCTTTTATTCCTTTCTCAGGGATCCCTGGGTGAAGCATATCAAGGTTTTGATATTTGGATTTTAACTTTTTCCAGCTACTTTTACCCTCTGGGCCTTTAGCCCCTTCTTCCCACAAGGCAAAGTACAACCCTTACTACCCTTAATAACTTGGCAAACCCAATGCCCAAACCAATGTAGGGGATAGATGAAGGGGAACATGGTGAAAATTTATAAGTGTGAAAGGAATGGACGATGAAATTTCATAATCTCACCCAGTGGAAACTCGCTCCTAAGGGAACCAAATTGCTAGGGAATTAAGTCAATGCCCTAGCTATGGAAAAGTCAAAGGCATAATATCCAACTAAACATCATGAAGCAAAAGAGAATTAAATTCACATGTTCAAATTCTTTGAGAATAACAGTGACATTTGGGGTGGTGATATAACCTTTTAATCATATATGATAAAATGAAATACAAGTAAGCAATCATATGTACAAATGGAAATACAACTACTATAGCATGAAATGGAGATGGTATATAAAAAGAATGCAAAATTCCTACCTACTTATCTCTACTTACCTGTTGGTTGAATGCTAGGTGTAGTCAAATACCCAATGAAACCATCCTAGCAATGTATCATAATAGCTTCCTCTGTGCTTCATCATAAACCAAAACAATGATAACTCAAGAAAAAATATAACACAAGTTAGAAAATGTATTGTATCATCAGAAATCATAAAGTCTAGTTCATGGAGGTGGGAGGGAGGGACAAGATCATTCCAACTCACACCTTTAGGAAAATGCTCAATCCATCTTAGAAAAGAATCATGAAAAATCAAAGGTTCAATACACTGACTCAAAGATTCTGGAGGTTGGCTACCTTGGATGTCTTCACAATCTAAGGTTTAGGAAGGAACTAGCAAGAACCTAGAGGATGATTGAAAATTTCTTGAGGGAAGGCTGAAAGATTGAGATAACAAACAGTTGATTAAGGTTGGTTGTCATTGATGTCAACCCTTGAAGAAATCCTTGTAGCACAAAGGTTGGGTAATGGACCAAATATTGTTTGAGGTAAATATGACTAGTTATTGTCTTGTCATGGATTATAATAAGTAGAAATGGATGAATTCCAAAGTGGTCCCCTTATCGTGAAATCCCTCACGAGAAGATGCTTTGCAGACTGAGTTATCCTATAAGTATGGTTAGAGAAACCATGATTATTTGTGGAATAATGAGATGAAGGCCAGTTAATTTGTCAGTGAAACTATCCTATATGGATATTTCTTGTCATGCCATTTTTAGTGGTATGTGGAACGTCACATAACTCCTAACGGTTAGAGAGTTATGGCCATGAGAAGTTGGAGAACCCAGGTTTGGTTAATGGACACAAGTTTGTTTGATGGATAACGATATAAGTTTTTATATATTTTCAAGTAATATTGTTCTATATGTATAGTACATGTCATTCCATTTCTAGTGGTATGTGTAACGTCACATAACTCCTCGTGGTTTGAGAGTTATGGCCTTACGAAGTTGGAGGACCCTCATATGTCATCTAGAAGCCCCAAAAGGTCAAAGTAGTCAAAGTGGTTTAAGAGAATTTAAAAGGTAAGTACTAAAATGAAGTGATGAGTGTATTATAATTCAAAGTGAATCCAAATAAATCATTTCAATAATAAATTTAATGGAGAAGTTAGAAGTGGGTTAACCCTAAAATAAGGAAAGTGGGTAAAGTGACCTAGAAGATGTTTTTAAGGAAGCTACTTGGAGAGTATAAATAAGAGGAAAGGATCTCTCATTTTGGACACAATTGAGAATATTTAATACCTATAGGTTTATGAGGTAAACAAAGGATATATAAGCCTAATTTTTGAGGAAAGTGAAGAAAAGAAGGCCGAAATTCAAGGAAGGATAAATTCTTTTGATGATGCTTTCTAAGGTATGTGTTTTTCAGGTCATCTCACCATTTTCGCATAATTTTTTTTATAAAATGATTCAGAACGTTGAATTGCTATTAAATGCTATGAAATTGAGCAAACATATCCAATTATCTTTGGTACAAAATTTGTATTTTGAGTCATTGTATTTTTTGAGTTACACTCCGTGGAAAATAGGGTTTGTGGCTAGTCATCTCACCATTTTCACATAATTTTTTTTATAAAATGATTCAGAACGTTGAATTGCTATGAAATTGAGAAAACATATCCAATTATATTTGGTACAAAATTTGTATTTTGAGTCATTTTATTTTTTGAGTTACACTCTGTGGAAAATAGGGTTTGTGGCTAGTCCTGAAACTAGTCAAAAATAGGTGTTTCAGGTAAAAATGTCATAACTTCTTCATAACATATCCAAATTCAGTAGGAACAAATGTATTGTTTGGAATACAGTATGTAGTATGTTGTGTAAAATTTTTAGATCAATTCAACAAATATTCTGTGTAGGGAACACTCTACAAGGTCTCTCTCTAGAATAAGACAGAATTTAGCAAGGTGTGCCATTTTTTCTATAACTCCTTTTCTGAGAGGTTCCAAGTACTGAAACCTAGAGGAATTGCATAAAACACACTGAAGAACATTGCGTATAATTTTCATATATTTATTCATTACAAGTACAAAGTTATGACTATTTCAAGTTAGGGTTGTTGACTAATCCAAAACTAGTCTTGTGAGACTAAAGAAATGTTTGATGAAAATGCTAGTCTCTTGTTAAAATTAATGAAGGTTTGTAGTTATGTGATCATATACACCAGGTCCACTACAGAGTTACAAATCATATTTGGATGATGAAATTGATGAGGGTTTTGTTTGAGGTACAAGTTGGGCACATGGTCGATTGCACTTGTTTATGCTACAAGTTGATTACAGGTTGTTTGGTACAGGTTGGTGCATGGTTGATGCACCTGTTTATGGTACAAGTTGATTAAAGGTTGAGGTACAGGTTGATGCATGGATCAAGTTATTGATACAGGTTGATTACAGGTTATTTGGTACAGGTCGATTGGTACAGATTTATGGTGGTATATCTCACAGTGATAGTGTGACAATGGCTCTATCATTCTACTTATACTTCAGGGCTGTTGGATGGGGCAAGGACAGGTGGTTGTAACCACTTTCCGGTTGTAGTCGAAGAACATAGGGGGTTGTATCCTCCTTCTGGTTGTAGCTAGAGAATTGAGGAGTTGGAGCTTCTCTTAGGTTGTAGCCTGAGAAACTAGGGGGTTGGAGCCTCCTTCCAGTTGCAGCTGGAAAACAAAGGAAGTTGGTGCTTCCAACGAATGTAGTTCTTCAAGAAATATAAGAAAAAGAATTCCGTGGTTTTCTCCCTATTTGGGTTTCCATGTAAAACACTGGTGTGTTGTGCATGTGTTTGATTGTTCATTTCTTAATATTGGATAATAATTCTACATTGATATAACACTTGGATTATTTGGAGAAAAAAGATTATAATTACGGTATTATTGATTCACCCCCCCTTTCAGTAATCCAACAATTGGTATCAGATCAAGTTCCTTTAGAAATCAATTCAACAACTGAAAGGTAGATCATGGAGAGTACCAACTCATATAAAAATGGAATACCACACTTTGATGGACAAAAGTATGTTTTTTGTAGCATGAGGATGAAAACGTATATACAAGCACATGGGTTTGAAATTTGGCAATCAATTGTAGATGGAAACATAGTACCAACAGTTCCACCAACAAATGACAAAGCAGTGAAACTTGGTCAGAATAATTCCAAAGCTACAAATGCACTTTTGAATGGTCTAAGTGAAACAGTATTCACCAAAGTCGCACATTGTAAATCCACCAAAGAGATTTGGGACAAGCTTCAAAATATTTATGAAGGAGATACAAAAGTCAAAGAAGCAAAGCTTCAAACTTACAGAGCTCAGTTCGAGCAACTAAAAATGAAGGAAGATGAGAATATTGCAACCTACTTCTTAAGAGTTGACAAAACAATGACTGCAATCATAGGATTGGAAGAAGAAATTAAATAATGTGTAATTGTTCAAAAGGTACTAAGATATCTTCCTATGAGATTCAAACCTAATATATCAACACTAGAAGAAGATCGGATCTGAACTCAATAAGCATGGATGAAATGCATGTAATCTTCACAGCATATGAAATGATAACTAAACAGGAAAATCCAGATGTAAAATAAGAAGCCTTCAAAGCATCCAAAAGATCAAAGAAAAAGAAAAAGGAACAAGAATAATATAGCAACAACAATGACGTCTCGAAAGATGATGAAGAAGTGGCCAACTTCATCAAAAGACTAAACAAGGGAACTAGTGGTAGGTATAGAGGTAAGCTTCCTTTAATTTGTTTTAATTGTGATAGTATTGGTCATTTTTCTAACAAATGTCCTCATAAGAAAAAGAGAAATGATGAACAATACTCAAAAGACAAACACACATATAAAGGTAAAAGAACTACAAATAAAGATTTCAAGAAAAGCTTATGCATCAAAGAAGACATATCATCATCAAATAAAGATGAAATCAATGATAGTGAGACAGGAAGAGTTCTATTCATGGCAGTAAAATATTCTAACAAAGAAGACTCTGAAGAAGAATATGAAGCTAAAGAAGGATATGAAGAAGTCGAAGACAAAATTGAAGAGGCATAACTTGACTATCGAGAAGAATTAGTGTGTTTCATAGAAGTTATCAGAAGGGAAAAGAAGAAAAACAAGAAACTACAAGAAGAACTAGACAAGAAAAGGAACACTCGAGAACTAGAACAAATGATCACAAGATTGAAGTTTCAAATAGAAGAAGATAAAAGAATTGAAGAAGAAATCAAATAACAACTGGAAGAAAAGGGCAAGATCATTGGAAACTTGGAAGCAGAGATTGTCACACTAAGAAAGGATATTCAAAAGAAAAATATGCAGAATAGCTCAAAAGTTTTGGATGACATTATCAGCAGTAAAAAATCTCATCTTGACAAGTCTGGACTTGGATAAAATCAGACAAAAAATGGATCAAGCTCCAAAACAACAGAGCAAGAAAAAAATCCAAAAAGCTATGCAAAAACAATGAAAGAAGATAAGAAGATGTACAAGGAAGATTACAGTGACACTCCTCCACCGAGAAGATTCAAATTTCAGAATCAACAACAGAAAAATACGCCTCAAGAAGGACTCATAAGAGCACCTTCTTTCAGAATATCTTCAACTCCCAGGTATCAAACTATATTTTTTGGTTTATGTTATTCATGTAATAATTTTGGACATAAAGCTGTGAATTGCAGAGCTAACAACAGGAACAATAACAACTTTGAGAGTCATATACAAAGGGGTTACTCAATAAGACGTAGTGAAACACAAAGAAGAAGTTACAACAAGTTTGAATCTTTGAGCATTGAAGTGGAATGTTACAAATGTAACAATTTTGGACACGTGGCCAAAAATTGCAGAATGATAGTCCCTCTTAAAGAACCTCAATAGAATAACAATAGTCACAAACAAGAACCTCAGAAAACAACATGGATAAGAATGCAAGATCAATATAGCAATGAAGAATGCACAGTTGCTCTACAAGCTAAGCAGAAGAAACACAGTTGGTATGTTGACAGTAGGTGTTCAAAACACATGACAGGTGAGACAAATTTCTTACATTGTGAAAGGAAAGAAATGGATCAGTCTCTTTCAGAAATGATAATTCAACCAAAATCATTGGAGAAGGCATAGTCTGAATTGGAAACAAGAATAAAAAGGCACAAAATGTTCTACTAGTAGAAGATATGAAACATGATCTTCTAAGTGTGAGACAAATGTGTGACAAAGGTCATAAAGTTACTTTCTATTCAAAAAAGTGTGAGATAATAAGAGAAGGTTTAGGGAAATTGGTCGGTACAGCTACAAGAACTTCAAACAACATATATGTGTTAAGTGAAATTGGAAATGAAAAGTGTTGTCTAGGAAAGGAAGATGAAAGTTGGCTATGGCACAGAAGAATGGATCACATGTATTTTGATAACCTTGTCAAAGTCAAGAAAAGAGAAGCAGTCAGAGAAATGCTTCAGATCACGAAACCAACCAACACTTTATGTAAGCATTGTCAACAAGGAAAGAAAACAAAGACCAGGTTCAAATCAAAAGAATATTCAACAACAAGACCATTGGAAATTGTGCATACTAATCTAATTGGACCAACTAAAACAAAGATATTAAAAGGTGAGAGATACTTTATGTTATTAGTTGATGATTATACAAGAATGACTATAGTTTTCTTTCTCAAGAACAAGTCAAAAGATTTTTAAAACTTCAAGATCTACAAGGGAATGGTTGAAAATGAGATGGATTCAAGAATCAAATGCTTGATATCTGATAATGGAAGAGAGTTTACTTCAAAGGAATTTATGGACTACTGCAATAGTCATGAAATAAAAAGGCAATTCTTCCTTGCTAGGACACCTCAACAAAATGGAGTTGTTGAAAGAAAAAACAGGACAGTACAGGAAACAACTCGAACAATGCTAATGTATTTGAAATTGACATATATATTTTGGACATAGGCAGTGCATACAACAATTCACATTCAAAATAGAGTAATTCTCAGAAACAACACTAATAAAACTCACTACGAGCTATGGAAAGGAAGAACAACAAATGTGAAACATTTCATAGTTTTTGGAAGCAAATGCTACATATAAAGAGAAGATGGAAGAATGAGAAAGTTTGAATCTCGTTTGGACAAGGGAGTACTTGTTGGTTACTCAAGTACAAGGAAATCATATGGGTTTTACAATATAAGATTGAACAAAGTTGTGGAAAACATCAACGTAACAATTGATGAAACATACAGATGAGAATCAAAGGAAGAAGGAAACAAATCAATGGAACAACTTTTCAAAGAAGAAGAAGCGGAAGATGAAGTATAAGAGGAATATGAAGAGAATATGAAATAAACAGAAGAGAAAGATTAGCAAGTATCTCCAAAGAAACCTAGTAAACGAGTACAGAAGAATCATCCTTCAGATCAGATTATTGGAAACAAAGATGCAAGAGTTGAGACTAGAAGAAAAATCCATTCACATGAATAAACACACCTAACACTCTTATATACAATTGAACCAAACTATTTTGAAGAATCCAATAAGGATGAATTTTGGAATAAGGTCATGAATGAAGAATTGGATCAAATAGAGAAAAATGACACTTGGGAACTAGTTCCAAGACCAAAAAATAAGAATGTGATCGACACAAAATGGGTTTTCGAGAATAAATTAAATGAGGATGGACAATTTACAAGGAACAAAGATAGATTGGTATGTAAAGGATATGCATAGATTGAAGGAATCAAATTTGAAGAGACATTTTCCCCAATTGCCATAATGGAAGCAATCTGGTTGCTTTTAGCCTATGCATGCTCCAAATTTTTTAAAGTATATCAGATGGACGTAAAATCATCTTTTATGAATAGGGAGTTTGAAGAAGAAGTCTACATTAAACAACCAAAAGGATTTCAGTTGTCAAAGAACGTAGATTATGTGTGTAAATTAAAGAAGGCGTTGTATGGTCTAAAACATGCTCCTCGAGCATGGTACTCTAGACTATATAAATATCTGCAGCAGACAGGGTTCAAAAAAGGAAGTGTAGATAGAAACCTCTACACAAAGGTAAGTGAAGGTAATATTTTATTAATTGAATTTTATGTTGATGATATTATTTTTGGTAGTGATGATGACAGGTTAAGCTAAAAATTTGGAAAAGATATGCAAAATGAATTTGAAATGTCATTACTTGGAGAGCTATCATTGATTTGGGGACTTCAGATACATCAAAGAAACCAAGGAGTCTTTATTTCTCAAGCCAAGTATATCAGAGAAATTCTAAAGAGGCTCAAAATGGAAGACTGCAAACCAGTTATTGTTGGTCACTGTAATTGCTTATTAACTAAACAATCAAGTGTTACATAAATTGTCAACCCAGGGAAGTTTGTTTATTTCAAAGGTAATCACACACTATATATGCTCAATCTCAAAATAAATCTAGAGTTGTAGTAAAAGTACATTAATCACACCTTGCCTTGAACAAACTGAAGTTCTACTTTGAATTATAGAAAAGTAACCTACCTATTGCAGAGTTTAAAGTTTAAGGAAATAATTATCCGAAGAATCCTGGATTACATTAAGAAACAACAACCTAGGAAAGAAATCCTTCAAGATACTGCAAAAGAAAAGACCAGCTATTCTGTAATAGAGAACATGACCCTATTCCCCAAACAAGAATCTTCACCACCTGTTTCCGACTATCACACTTTCATGAACTCATTACTAATCAAAATGATTGACACGTATTGAAGACTAATTATCTCATAACAGAGAACAGGACCCTATTCCCCAAGAAGGAATCTTCGACACCTATCTATGACTATCACACTTTCATAAATTCATCAAACATAATTTCCAATCAGAATGATTAACAGTTACCCAAGCATGAATTATATGAAAACAATGTAACAATCAGTAAAGCAGAGTTTCAGCAAAACATAGTTCAATAAAGTAGAGTTTCAACAAAACAAAATTTAATCAAGGCGTGAACAGAAATAATACTAACACACTACAGAATTAATGGGTGAATCTTGAGAAGAAGGTGGGCCCTCCCTTCTCACAAGATTCCTCGGAAATGAAAGGAACTAGGAAGGAATGCTTAAAATAATCTTTTATTCATCTGTCAATTGTATCATGTTACAATGTCTAAAGTGAACATGACCTTCTCTGTAATTCCTTTCTAGCCAAAAAGGATCCCCTCTAATGATAATTTCCCCTTATTTAAAGAGGAGAATCCCATCAATACAATTGATCATCAAATTACATGTGCACATACAAATCCTATTCTTAGTCAGATCTAATATTCTATACTGAAATAGGATATCCTGATCTCCCGTAACAGAATGCTATTATAATAGTTGGACTGTTGCAGTCGGTGTAACAACTTCTTTATTTATCGACTTTTTATTGTTGTTGTATACTGTTTCAACATCACAAATCACAGACTGTTTCAGCAACAGGATTTGCGTTCTGACTGTTTCAACAATGTGGTCTCAAGCAACAATGATGGTTATCCTGGCTTGAGGTGCGGCTGTTGTGGCCAATGTAACAGCTCCTTCTTACTGTTGTGTGAATTATTGTTTCAGCATCATAGACCACAGACTGTTTCAGCAATGGGGTTTGCGTGCATTTGACTATTTCAGCAATGGGCCTTCAAGAAACAACAATAATTTGCAGTTTGAACTGTTCCATCACTATATATTTCTGATCGATGGTTAAGTATGAGAGTAATGTAAAATTACATGTAAAACAAATTAAACATATAACAAAGAGAAGAGACGTTATATACCTTTGGAAAGATAGGGTAAGGTGATAATGTAAGCTTAAATATGAGTGGAAAAATGATGTAATGGTAGAAAAAAGTGTGAACAAAAAGGTACCTTATAGGGTCCTAACATCCCCCACCAACTAAAAGGTTGCATGTCCTCAAGAAACTTCAATCTGAATCAGAATCTGAATATCGACTCTGAGCATGCAAATTACTTAAGCAGTAGCTGTGGAAAGTGTTGTCTGTTGGAGCTCTGAATCCTTGAACGTGTTGTAGCCTCTGCCAAGTTGTTGTCTCAACCTTCTTGGGAAACTTATGATGAACTTGATATTTCTCTGCTGGCATCCACAAAATAGGAAAATTGAACTGATAACCTATCCATCTTTCAGCACATTGCTGAACGCATTTGATGTAGCTAGGTACCCGAGAGATTGTTGTCTCAAGATTCGTAGGAATAAAGGGATTGTGTTCCTGTCTTTTCTTAGAAGATTGTTGCCAAAACATGTTATTTTCTTGTAGGGAAGCGATCTCTGTGGATTTAATAAACTGTTGACAATCCTGAAGTACTGTTGTCTGTAGTTGCTGAATATATTGAATCATCTCTAGTTTCTTTAAAAACTAATAATACTCTGCAACAAAGGTGGCAGGGTTCTGTGGTTCTAGTCGTATCCAGAGGAGGCGGTTATCCTCATTATGCTTGGTAGCTAGGAAGCCATTCTGCCATGTAATCTGATTGTTAAGAAAGGAGGTGAGTGCCCTGTTATCGTCGATATCTAGGGATAACTAGGAGATCATGTCTCCAGGCCCACATAGTCCTAGACATGGAGTACCGAGAGAGGATTGACTTGAGCATGGCCTTGGAGGGCCCATCTTTCTTCTTTGCCAGCTTTGTCTTGTCAGCAGTAGCAGCCTCCATCACTACCGGCCTGGGCTTGCATCAGAGAGGACTCTTGCTCCATGAGGTAATTGGTCCGA
>SNQJ01S0036199.1:63316-78418 GCA_010110895.2 Picea sitchensis
CAAGACTCATGAACCATCTTAGTGCATTTCCTTTCAATGTTGCTGGAAATAGCTTTAATTTTTTAGCATTGGAAGTGTAATCATAACTTCTGCATAATATGTCAAACTCGAAAAGGAATTCATCAGGATCCTCTAAAGATAAACCATGAAAGTTAGGTAAAGATGAGAGTGGAATATTCTTCATGGGAGCTACCCCTCTTGGAAGATCACCAATAGGAAATCCTAAGGTGGAAAAAGAGTTTTCATCATTTACCTCTCTTTCAGGACCTGCCTGTTCTTCATGATGCAATTCTTCATTATACTCATCCATGGTTTCTTCTGTTTGTTCCCCTGGTGCGCTTGCTTGATCCTCAATGTTTCCTGTTGGTTTCTCAGGACTCCAAATCTCTTTCCCTATTTCAAAGTTTTCTTGAAAGGAAGGTCAAGATTTTGGTTTCCAAGAGTTTGGTCGCCGAGGAGAAACAGATTCAGATTTTGATATAATCTCCTTAATAAAAGTCTTTCTTCCTCCCCTTCCTCTACCCCTGCCACCTGTAGGGTCATTTTATTTGGGGTATCCACGTCCTCTCATGCAATTTTATATCTGAAAGAACATAAATTCTTTTGAAATCTATAATTGCCTTCCTCGACAACGACGCCAAAATGTTGGTCACTGTAATTGCTCATTAACTAAACAATCAAGTGTTACATAAATTGTCAACCCATGGAAGTCTGTTTATTTCAAAGGCAATCACACACTGTATATGCTCAATCTCATAAGAAATATAGAGTTGTAGTAAAAGTACATTAATCACACCTTGCTTTGAACAAACTGAAGTTCTACATTGAATTACAGAAAAGAAACCTACCTATTGCAGAGTTTAAAGTTTAAGGAAATAATTATCTGAAGAATACTGGATTACATTAAGAAACAACAACCTAAGAAAGAAATCCTTCAAGATACTACAAAAGAAAAGGCCATCTATTCTGTAATATAGAACATGACCCTATTCCCCAAGAAGGAATATTCAACACCTGTTTCCGACTATTACACTTTCATGAACTCATTAATAATCAAAATGATTGACACGTACCGAAGGCTAATTATCTCACAACAAAGAATAGGACCCTATTCCCCAAGAAGGAATCTTCAACACCTATCTCTGACTATCACACTTTCATAAATTAATCAAACAAAATTTCCAATCAGAATGATTAACAGTTACCCAAGCATGAATTATATGAAAACAATGTAACAATCAGTAAAACAGAATTTCAACAAAACAGAGTTCAGTAAAGTAGAGTTTCAACAAAACATAATTTAATAAAGGCATGAACAGAAATAATACTAACAGACTACAGAACTAATGGGTGAATCTTGTGAAGAAGGTGGGCCCTCCCTTCTCACAAGATTCCCCAAAAATGAAAGGAACTAGGAAGGAATGCTCAAAATAATCTTTTATTCATCTATCAACTGTATCATGTTACAATGTCTAAAGTGAACACGTCCTTCTCTGTAATTCCTTTCTATCCAAAAAGGATCCCCTCTAATGATGGTTTCCCCTTATTTAAAGAGGAGAATCCCCTCAATACAATTGATCATCAAATTACATGTGCACATACGAATCCTATTCTTAGTCAGATCTAATCTTCTATACTGGAATAGGATATCCTGATCTCCCGTAACAGAATGCTATTACAATAGTTGGACTGTTGTGGCCGGTGTAACAACTTATTTATTTATCTTCTTGTTACTGTTGTTGTATACTGTTTCAACATCGCAAATCACCGACTGTTTTAGCAACAGGATTTGCGTTCTGACTGTTTCAGCAACGTGGTCTCAAGCAACAACGATGGTTATGTTGGCTTGAGGTGTGGCTATTGTGGCTAGTGTAACAACTCCTTCTTACTGTTCTGTGAATTGTTGTTTCAACATCGCAGACCACAGACTGTTTCAACAATGGGGTTTGCATGCTTTTGACTGTTTCAGCAACGGGCCTTCAAGCAACAATGATAATCTACAGTTCAAACTGTTTCAACACTATATTTCTGATCGATGGTTAAGTATGAGAGTAATGCAAAATTACATGTAAAACAAATTAAACATATAGCAAAGAGAAGAGACGTTATATACCTTTGGAAAGATAGGGTAAGGTGATAATGTAATCTTAAATATGAGTGGAAAAGGATGTAATGGTAGCAAAAAGTGTGAACAAAAAGGTACATTATAGGGTCCTAACAGTTATCACTCCCATGCAAACAAGTTGCAAGTTGAGCAAAGATGATGATTCAAAGTCTATAGATAAAAGGCAATACAGGTCAATGATTGACAACCTACTATATGTGAAAACATCTAGACCAGATGTAATGAAGGTAGTTGGAAAGGTGGCCTGATTTCAAGCAGCACCAAAGGCATCACATGTGTTAAAAATGAAGAGTATTTTCAAATATCTCAAAGGAACAGAAGTGTTTGGATTATGGTATCCAAAAGGAAAGGACCTATCACTTATTGAATACACAGATGCAGATTAGGAAGGTTGTATTGATGACCGATGAAGCACTAGTGGAGCAACGATATAGTTGGGTGAGTGGTTAGTATCATGGCTAAGAAAGAGATAATTATGTGTATATTTATCTACAGCCGATGAAAATTATATTGCAACAACATCATGTTGTACACATGTTATTTGGATGAAGCAAGCCTTGACAGATATACAGGTTGAGTATGATGAACCCATTCCAATCTATTGTAATAATACAAGTGTCATCAGTATCTCAAAGAGCCCGGTGATGCATTCCAAGACAAAGCACATTATAATAAAGTATCACTTTCTATGGGAGCAGGTTGCAGAAAAGAACATCAGAGTTGAGTATCTGAGCACAAAAGAATAAGTGGAAGACATCTTCACAAAACCACTTCCACGGAAATCCTTTGAATATCTTCACCAGAGACTTGGATTTATTTCTACTCCAAAATGAATTCTTTTTGAATGCTTATCTTGTATGTCTTATATTTACACGAGGAAGCACCATAAGAGGACAACTCAGTCAGGGGGAGAAACCCTGGATGGAAAGATACATTTTCCATTGATGACAAAAGGGGAGAGATTTATCAGATTCAGATGACAGAGGCATGGTTCCAGGGGGACCATGAGTGATATGATTTCAGTATTTCATCAGAGTGTTGCTATCAATGCCTAAGGGGGAGATTGTTGATTAAGGTTGGTTGTCATTGATGTCAACCCTTTAAGAAAATCCTCGTAGCACAAAGGTTGGGTAATGGAACCAATATTGATTGATGTAAATATGAATCATTATTTTTTTGTCATGTTTAATAATAAGTAGAAATGGATGAACTCCAAAGTGGTCCCCTTATGGTGAAAGCCCTCACGGGAAGACGCTTTGCAGATTGAGTTATCCTAGAAGTATGGTTAGAGAACCCATGATTATTTGTGGAATAATGAGATTTAGGTCAGTGAATTTGTCAGTGAAATTATCCTAGAAGGATAGTGCTTGTCATGCCATTTCCAGTGGTATGTAGAATGCCACATAACTCCTCACGGTTAGAGAGTTATGGCCATGAGAAGTTGGACAACCTAGGTTTGGGTAATGGACCCAAGTTTGTTTGATCGATAACAGTATGAGTTTTGATATATTTTCAGGTAATAATATTCTATATGGATATTACATGTCATTCCATTTTTGGTGGTATGTGGAACGTCACATAAATCCTCACGGTTTGAGAGTTATGGCCTTACGAAGTTGGAGGACCCTCATATGTCATCTAGAAGCCCCAAAAGGTCAAAGTAGTCAAGGTGGTTTAAGAGAATTTAAAAGGTAAATAATAAAGTGAAGTGATGAGTGTATTACGATTCAAAGTGAATACAAAATAAATTATTTCAATAATAAATTTAATGGATAAATTAGAAGTGGGTTAAGCCTAAAATAAGAAAAGTGGGTAAAGTGACCTAGAAGATGTTTTTAAGGAAGCTACTTGGAGAGTATAAATAAGAGGCAAGGATCTCTTATTTTAGACACACTTGAGAATATTGAATACCTATAGGTGTCAGAGGTAACCAAAGTATATATAAGCCTAATTTCTAAGAAAAGTGAAAAAAAGAAGGCCATAATTCAAGGAAGGATAAATTATTTTGATGATGCTTTCTAAGGTTTTTTTAGGTCATCTCACAATTTTCGCAATAATTTTTTTTCTACAATGCGTCAGACTGTGAATTTTCTTTTCCATTGAGGAAACATATCCAAGTATCTGTGGTACACAATTCATCTTGTGGGTCTTTTTATTTTTGGAGTTACACTCCATGGAAAATAGGGTTTGTGGCTAGTCCTGAAACTAGTCAAAAACATGTGTTTCAGGTAAAAATGTTATAAATTATTCATAAAAGATCTAAATTCAGTAGAACCAAATGTTTTGGTTAGAGTACAGTCTTTATTATGCTGTGTAACAATTTCATATCAATTCAATGAAAATTCTATGCGGGGCACTCTCTACAAGGTCGCTCTCTAGAATAAGCCAAAATTCAGCAAGGTGTGCCATTTTTTTCTATAACTCCTTTTCTGAGAGGTTCCAAGAAGTGACACCTAAGGAAATTGCATAGAACATAATGAAGAACATTTTTTATTAGTTTCAGATCTTTATTCATTACATGTACAAAGTTATGATTATTTCAAGTTAGGGTTGTTGACTAATCCAAAACTAGTCTTGTGAGACTAAAGAAATGTTTTATGAAAATGCTATTCTCTTGTTGTTAAAGTTAAGAAAGGTTTGTAGGTATGTGATCATATACACCAGGTCCATTACAGATTTACAAATCATATTTGGATGATGAAATTGATGAGGGATTTTTATTGAAGTACAAGTTAGGTACATGGTTATTTGCACTTGTTTATGCTATAGGTTGATTACAGGTTGGTGCATGGTTAATGAACTTATTTATGGTACAAGTTCATTATAGGTTGAGATACAGGTTGATTCATGGTTCAAGTTATTGTTACATGTTGGTTAAATAGGTTGGTTGGTATAGGTTAGTGCACGATTGATGCACTTGTTTATGGTACAGGTTTATTAGAGGTTTAGGTACAAGTTGATGCATGGTTGATGCATGGTTTAGGTTATTGGTACAGGTTGATTACAGGTTGTTTGGTACAGGTTGATTGGTATAGGTTTACAAGGGTATATCTCATAGTGATAGTGTGACAATGGTTCCATCATTCTACTTCTACTTCAGGGCGGTTGGATGGGGCAAGGATAGGTGGTTGTATCCACCTTCTGGTTATTGCCAGAGAACATAGGGGGTTATAGCCTCCTTCTGTTTGTAGCCATAGAATTGGGGAGTTGGAGATTCCCTCAAGTTGTAGCCTGAGAAGCTAGGGGATTGGAGCCTCCTTCCAATTGCAGATGGAAAACAAAGGAAGTTGGTGCTTCCAATGAATGTAATTCTTCAAGACATATAATAAAAAACATTTCATGGTTTTCTCTCGATTTGGGTTTCCACATGATTATTCACTTCTTATTATTGGATAATAACTATACATTTGATATAACACTTGGATTATTTGGAGAAAAAGGATTATAATTTCGTTATTACTAATAACTATACATTGATATAACACTTGGATTATTTGGAGAAAAAGGATTATAATTACGTTATTACTAATTCATCCCCCCTCTCAGTAATCCAACACAAACTTCTTCTTGAGGTATTCAAACTACCCTTGAATTATAAAAGTAATCTTTTCCTCAGAGAAAAATTAAGACAAAGGACATGCTTCTCAACTACACCTTTAGTGGTATATCAAGATAAAATAATCAAAGGGAGCTGGGAGACATTGTTATAAGGATGATTCTCTAGGAAAGCTATGTCATCACCTTTATCAATATCCAAGAAAAATAGTGGTTCATAATCTTCTTTAGGGAATAAATACAAGTGCTCAATGGAATATTCATCAAAATCATCAAGGTATGATCAAAAATCATTAGAAGAACATATCATCATGTAATCCTTAGGTGTCTGAAAAAAGGTTTGTAATCATATCATCTCCTTGTTGCCAAATGTCAAAATTGTTAGTAACCTCATATGATAGTTTTGAAGGAAACTTTTGGAAATGACCCTCAATGTCATAAATGGGATCCCCATCATATCCAATAACATCCCATTTACACTTTCTGACATGTATGAATTCATTAATATTATCAACATAATTATCAAATTTATCATAACATGAAGGGATTAAAACATCAAAGGGATCCTCTAACAGTTCTTCACTTTTCAAATCATAAAATAAAGCATTATCAAAATTTTGAAAAGGGAAATAAATCACCATGTTTACTTATTCCTGTGAAAGATATTTGAGGATTTGGACAACTTCATTAAATGGAACAACATGCATCATTATTCCATCCTCATGACTTGTCTCTTAAACTTCATATGGAGGATTTGTCTTGTCCTATGGTTCCCCTTATTCTTCCCTTTCTGAATTATAAAACAAGGTATCATAAAAAATTTGAAAAGGAAAGTGACTAACCTCATCCTTTTCTTCTTGTGCAAGTGAAATAGGCTCTTGAATGGCTTCATCAAAGGGAGGAACATACATTAATGCTTCATCATCGTGTTTTATATTCATGCACTATATCTTCAACCATGTCTCGAAATTCTTACTAAGACCTTTCCCCTAAGTCCCCCTTGTTGATCAATGTCCTTTTCCCTTCTTTCTTGGAAGTTTTCAGTAAATGTTTTAAGGAAAACTAATATCTCCAAACCAAGAGTATCTAGGGTAAAGAGGTGTCCTTCCTTGGACAAGGAGATATTTTCTTCAATATCAATGGCCATGTTATGAGCTTCATGGAGCATTTTTGGGCCCTTTTTACTAAGGTGAAACCCTAAATGCACTAAGAGAGAATTGGTATAGAGATAAACAAGGTACTTGTCTCCAAGATGATGGTTTCTAGGAATTTGATATCGTAAATTCTCAAACCTATCCTGAAATTCCCTGATAGTCTCATTCCTAGTTTGTTTTATATGCTCAAGTATTTTTAGTATTATTTGGATATCTTCCAACTTAATACCCCATATCTTGAGAAACGTTTCTTCCAATTGGTCCATAGATGTGATGCTAGCATCAAGGAGGTCGTCATACCACTTCTTAGCATTTCCATGAAGAGTGGAAGAGAAGAGTTTCATTTCAAAATCTTCAGCATCATCACTGATAGGGTGGGCTTGAAATAAAGCCCAAAAATCACCCATGTGATAGTCGAATCTAGTCCCATCACTACCAGTGAATCTAGGGAGCCATTTCTCGTACCTCGAGGGAATTTGTTGAGGGTATCCCGATATTTTATTCATGTCTAAGGGATTGAAATTTCCTGGGTCCCATTGAGAAGTCATGGTTGGATTTTTCATTAGTGGAGTCACCAGATCATTTTCTTGAAACTATCAAAGGGATGAGGGGATCACCCTCAGTGGAGTTTCCAGGTAATATTTGTAAGGCTTTTGAGGAATGGCTTACCGAAAAGTTTCATCTTTGAGAAGAATTGACTCAATGTTCCCGGACAATGATGCCAAAATGTGCACAATTTGTACTTTGCCAAAATCCAAAGGCAAGTGAACAATAAATTGGTGTAACAGGAAGTTGTCCTATCACTGTCACCTAAATAAGAGACCTCTTTCTCTTTAGGGGTGAAATCCCAAGGGAGATGTCCTCGATGACTTGGGGGTTTGAGAAGGCAAAGGTTATAGTATCAATAAATGTTCTTCCCCTATCTCAAGTCACACTGATCAGAAAGTCCTGAAGGTTTAATAATATGAATAAAATATTTTCTTAAGTGTACTTTCCAGAACAAATCAACAGGAGAACACTATTTTGCAAGTAAGAATTAATATCAGTGCCTCGTAAAACCTTGGACTTTCAATAAAAGCAATAAGTTGATATACAAGATGAAGAAAATAAAAATTTATAATAGTAATGTATATATAACAATAGATTCATAATTATGCCTTAAGCAAGCTTAAAAAATGACCCATAATGGTAACCTAGAATTATCAATATGCTAGCACTTGTCCGAAGTGAAGTAGGCAATGTAAAATCAACTTTTACACTTGATTTTAAGAGATTTTATTGCTGTAATATATGATTGTAGCTTAATTTTGTAACAAAATCAAGAATTTTAGTAAGTTAGTCTAATATAAGGTTAGGAATGGTTAGCAAAGAGCTTGAGGTATATGGTTTGAGGTTTTTTTCCATCAATCAATGAAATGTAAGGTATAAAACAATGTTTTTAGGGTTAATGGAGTCACTTTTTGTAGAATCAATCTTGAAGGAAACAAATGATAATATGTGAAATAAAGACAAGAGGGAGGATGGTTGAGGTGTTGGTAACCCAAGACCTTAATCATCAAACCCTAGAAGGAAAACGATTACGAGGAAGTAGGTAACCCTAGGCCCTAGCAGGTTTCCTTCTTCTTTAGCTCAAGCTTGAGATAAATAAAATCTTGATGAAGAAATGGTGTTAGAGTGCTAAAAATGTAGAGATCTAACACATGCTTCAATGTATATTTCTTATAGCAAAATCGAGTAGGTGGATAGCTATTGAGATAAGGACAATAACATATGCTTATTCTCCCAGGGTTTTACATAGCAATTTCATAATCTTAGTAAATGAAAAGTAAAAGATACCATAACCATTCAAAGAAAGAAGAATTACAGATTTTCACTTACATTCACCAAGAATAATTTAGTAACATGCCCTAGTTGAAGACTTTCCACCATGAAAATGCCAAAAATCACCAAAAGAAGCCTCCTCCAAGAGTTGTGCACCACTTAATTTCAGCCAATAAGCCTTAAAGAGGCCGAATTTTAGACATCACACTTGTGTGAGAGAAAGATGATGAAAACATACAAGGGATTATTCCCTTATTTATACAATTCAAATGACCTTAATTTACAAGTTAGGTCAAAAAAGGCTGACATCGCCAGTTACATCAAAAATCCAATTTTTTACATAAAATTAACAAATCAAACCCTAAAATGTGAAAAAGAGGTGATGTCATGCCCTTCTAGGGTGACATTGGGCCTCATAAGTGAAACATTGTCCTCCATGAGAAAAATGTTAGTTCTTCCAAGTCCTCCAGATGATGCCACACATGCCACTTGGCACACAACTGCCTCCATCATGTCCATCTAACACTGGGTGATGTCAAGGGTCACAAGGGTGACATCATGGGCCTTCTAAGGCCAATGTTCAGGGGGGAAGGAAAGACCCCCTTGGGTGCAGGACTTGCAAGGTGTCTCTGGTGGAACATACTCCTCTCTCTTTGGTGCAAGCCTCTGGTATATGTCTACCCCTGGTTGGGGTCTCAACATTCATCTGGTGGGATTTTATCCCTATGGAGGTCTGAGCTAATAATCTCCCCATATGTACTTTTCCATTGGGTGTGGTATTGCAAAAAATACAATTTCACCCTCCATGGGCTCATAAGTCATAGGGATCATATAAATGTCTATAACATCTAATAATCAAGTAAACTAAACATGTGCATAAAACCCTCTTTTCCCAGATAAGTGCTTAAAGACGTTATGTTATTCTACAAGACAAGTTTGGAGAGGGTTCCAAGATGTCCTATTGGGATAATTCTCTTTGGTGTGGGGTGTTTCCAGGTGAATACCAATCTAGGTCATGTAATTGCATGAGATGGTGTGGGGGATGATTGGGCAAGGGTGCAATGATGATAAGAAAATGCAGGTCTTGCCTGTGGGTGCCTCTAAAGAGGGTGAGTTGAACCTTGTCATGGATGCAATTATTTCCTAGCCCATTCAATTCCTTTTTAATTTTTATCTTATTTCTTTTTCTTCAAGAGAATAGTTGGGGGACACTTCCCTGGCGTGGTGACTAATGGTGAAAACATTACCCACAAGCATTTCACGAAGATGCAAAGTTTGACTCGTGATGAGATCCCATTTCTCTTGGCTATGACACTAAGAGCCACTACCCTGGCATGGTGACCAAATGAATAGTAGTGTCATACTGCTACATGCCCATGGACCTAATAGGATGGCTCATGATGAGACCCCCTATCAACCAACTAGATCTTGAGTTTTATCTTTTTATTCGGTCCCCTCTTTCCTTGCTGAGAAACCTTTTATTTCTTTCTCGGGGATCCTTGGGCAAAGCATCTCAATGTTTTGATATTTGGATTTTAACTTTTTCCAACTACTTTTACCCGACCTTTAGCCCTTAGTTCCCACAAGGCAAGGTACAACCCTTCTAGCTTGGAAAACCCAATTCCCAAACCAATGTAGGAGATAAATGAAGGGGAAGATGGTGAAAAGTGATAAGTATGGAAGGAATGGACATGACCTTTCATAATACCACCCAGTGGAAATAAGGGAACCAACTTGATATGGAATTTTGTCATCCCCCCATGCATGGACAAGCCAAAGGAATAATGTCCAAGAAAATGTCATGAAGAAAAAGAGAATTAAATTCACATATTCAAATTCATTGAGAATCAGAGTGACACATACCATGATACCCAGACTCATTACCTCATGGAGAAAAACCCATTGCTACTTCAGAACCAGGATAATGGGATGAATGTTGTTGTTGCTGACATAATGGAGGTGTTAAAGAATAAGGATGGGCCCAGGGCCAGACGGAATTCAATATGGCTCTCGATACTCCATGTCTAAGACATGTGGGCCTCGAGACATAATCTCCTTAGTTATCCCTAGGATAGGGGATAACAGGAACTTCTCAAAACCTCGATGACCTTCTATGATGAAGGCATGCTTGAAGTCTATTTCTAATGCAATGAATATTTAATTTTGGTGGTGATTAAACAAATGCTAATACTCTTGGAACTTGTGTATGCTTCTATTTGTTGTAATACTATATCCTTATAATCTTTATATATTGGAATCCCGTTGAACCAGTTGATCAAGAATGCATACAATTATTTGACTAGAATAAAAAGAAGCTATCTAAAAAGTTTAAATATCCCATCGTTATTTAAACAAACACTTTTTTTCTAAAAACCACTAGGCAATAATGTCCATGAACACCAAGTAGCTATGAACAACATGGCATTCCCTTCACTTCATATAACTCAATAATAGAATCTTGCAATTGTCTCCAATATTATGGATAGTACAACTATATATTTTTTTGTTTTTTTAGCAAATGAGATGAAAACATCACCGAAACTCACCACACATGCTTTGTTTGCAATCATAAACTAATATTTTGTTGAATTATATAGGATTTTAATCATATTATTCATGATTTTGGGCAGTTCCAAGGAATTTAGAAAGTGCTTAGTATTTTCCTATGAGAGGAAAAAACTATAATGGTGGCCTTATTATCAAACTAATCAATCCTTTGAAAGGAAGCAAAATATAGAATGGTGGAATTAATATTAAAATAATCAAATCATGACCTAAACTCAATTTGTTTTTAAAAAATAAAATTTTGAAGAATATATTTTACACTTTAATAAATTAGTATCTTTTCTTTTAATATTATCTAATTTTTTTTAGTATAGTTAAGTAATGAAGCGTTTCTCATATTCATAATACTACATCATAGGTTTATTACATCGAGAGATCCTCTATAACCCAATATGGAAGAGATGTTATCACATACATAACATTACATTAAAAAATAAAAAATAAAATACAATTAAAAAATAAAAATCCACTTAATTACTTTAAACTTTTTCGATATGGTACAATTGTTTAGAAACCAACAAGTACATGGAAAAATTTCCATGATAAGCGATCAACAGATCAATAATAGAATCGTGGAATATCGTAGATTGCACCACTAATGGTGTTTTGTTCTTTTAGCAATTGAGATGCAAACATTGCCAAAACTCACCATGCATGATCTTCCCACAATCATAAAGTTTTCGTTTTTTTGGATCATATAGGATTTAAATCTAATTATTCATATTTTGGGAAGTTCCAAGGAGTTTAGAAAATTCTTAATGTTTTCCTTTGAGGGGACACCAACTATAGAATGGTGGCCTTAGTATTAAACTAATCAAATTGTGAGTTAAACCCATTTTATTTTGAAAATAAGTATGGAAGAGATTATAATATATTCATAAAACTAACTATGTTATACATTGATTATGCCCAAAGGTGCTTAGTATGAGAGATGTTGTAACGTACATAATGTTACATAAAAAAAAATCATAAAAATTACATTTACAAAATTAAAAAAATACAATTAAAAAATAAAAAAATATAATTCATTCAATTACTTTCTTTAAAATTTTGCAACATGCTACAATTGTTATATCTTTAAAATTTTGCAACATGCTATAATAGTTTTTTCGATCTCTCCATTTCAATTATTTGTTGTCATATGGAAACCTCGAAGGGAATATGATATTCACTAGACCTAAAGGGCTACTTCTAACCATATAATTTGCAACACAACACTGTTAGTTTATGGAGGTATTTGGCCTTAGTATTAAACTAATAAAGTCATGAGTTAAACCCTTTTTCTTTTGAAAATAAGTATGGAAGAGATTTTCATATATTCATAAAACTATGTTATATATTGATTACGCCAAAAGTGACTATGTTATACATTGATTAGGCCAAAAGTGATGCAAGATCATCGCCATCAACAATTAAAGAGGCCAAATGGAGGACAACTTAGTGCCCAATGTGCATAATTTAAATTGTTTTTGAATTCCTAGGAGAGCGAATTATTTGATGTTTTGAACACTTTATGATTAAGGTTGTTTAATATTTTGAGGCTGGAATTATTATAACAAATATAGAAGATTGTATTTTTCTTTAATGAAAGATAAGATTGTACATATAATGAGCATCAACTTGTATTTGAGTGTAATTTTCATTTATTGTAATATGCTTTAGTAGATAGGTGTTTTTAATTGTGATAGGATGACACTAAGATAGTTGGTAGGCAGGTTTGAGAAGCCTCCCCATGTATAAATATATGTAACTAATGCCCAAATGAGGCTGTTGAATGTTATTGTTATCACTGCTAGTTATTGTAAATAGATACAAAGAGTTGTATGAGTCCATGTACATACTCTGCTGAAGGAATACAAGAAGATATGTTTGATTCCAAATGTACATTGTTGTATTCATATGAGTTAATTGAGTACATGTGATGTTTCTTTTTGTTTTATGTGTTTTATGTGCCTGAGTATGCACTTCAAATTTAGATGTATGCACTGTTAATATTTATATAAGTTTCAATTGTTTCTCTTCTGAGAGTTCTGGTGCAAGGAGTGTAAAAGTCGAGTCAAGATTGACTCAATCTAAGAAGCGGTAGCACAAAACTTTGTAGAGGAAGTGCAAGGAGTGCACAATTGCTCAGTGGAGAGAAACGTTTGAAGAAGACCCGTGCAAACTGTGCATCGGGCCAACACTTAGTAGAAGTGTTGAAGAAATCTCATAGAGGATGAGTGCAAGGAGTGCGTAGGGAGATTTTACAAAAAAAATCTCTTAGTTCAAAATATTTCAGAAGGTCAAAGGACACAAGGAGTGCGTGAGAGGTCTAAAATACCTCAAGGAATAAAGCTCAAGAAGGATAGTGGTAAAAATGCTTAAGGAGCAGAAGTTTTATTTTTTTTAAGGGTCGAACGAACGAGATCCATTGGGGAGGATCTGAGATCTCGCATCACCCTCAGATATGGAGAAGTTGCACAAGGGTTAACATTTGAAGTCCTTTAGACTTGACGTATTCAAGAGATTTGGAGCATAGAGCATGGAGGAATCAGGATCTCCAAAGTCCCTAACCCTAGAGCTACGAAGCAACTGTGAACCGTCGATATGGTAGGAGAATAGGAGTCGTCTAATATACCTCCGCTAGTTCGACCCTCTGAGAGCACGCTCTATTGGAATGGGAAGACATGTCGAAGATGAATTCATGAAGTAAACCCTCACCATGGATTGGAGTGGATGTTGTGAACCATCGATCCCTCTTGTGGTTTGACGCTCCATTACTTTGTTGCTTGAAAAGATTGCAGTCCTATTCAATTGAGACTCCCGAAGCTTGATACGATTGGAGTGGATGTTGTTAACCATCGATCCCTATTGTGGTTCAACGCTCCATTACTTTGGTGTTTGAAAATATTGGAGTCCTATTCAGTTGAGATTCCTGAAGCTTGATAGCTCTGAAGTCTCGAATTCTGTGGAGACTTAAGGCTTGGCCCACGATTTTCTCCCATTGTTTCCACGAAGGGATTACTAACACTTGGGATCCTCCAAAAGACATATTTTGCATTCAATAAAGAAGTTTTGAGGCTTGTTATCCCCGTTTTCTAGGGATAACTAGGATATCATGTCTCGAGGCCCATAGGTCCTAGACATGGAGTACCGAGAGCAGGATTGACCTGGTCATGGCCCTGGAGGGCCCATCCTTCTTTTTCTTTGCCAGACTTGTCCTGTTAGCAGTAGCAGCTTCCATCACCATAGGCTTGGACTTGCATCATAGAAGACTCTTGCTCCGTGAGGTAATTGGTCCAAGGTATCATGGTATGTGTCATGTTTGATCGTTATAACCTTCTTATATATGCATCAGGTTCCTTACATTTTTGATAACTTCTTGGAGCTTACACTAATTCACTTGACCATTGTTGGGGGGATTAATGAGGTGAACTAGCAAGCTTGTATTCATGGGTTTTGGTTAGCCACCAAGGGGGATTTGTAGAGCCATCGTCCACTCCCACCATTCTATCATTTTACATATTATCTCCCATACATCCATCCCATTCCCCTAGTCCGGCCATTAGCGTTACCTACTTGAGGGGTTACACTTTGTCGTGTGGGAAGAAGGGGCTAAAGGCCCAGGGGGTAAAAGCAGTTGGTAAATGATAAAAGCCATAGGAAATGAAACCTAGAGATGCTTCGCCCAGGGATCCACAAGAAGGCAATAAAAGGCCTCTCAATGAGAAACAAAAGGGACCCTAAGAAAAATAATAAGACAAGACCTAACCAAGAGGATGGGAGGTCTCATCACGAGCCGACCCATTATGTTCATAGGTATCTAGCAGTATGACATTGCCATTATCTGGTCACCATGCTAGGGCAATGACCTTTGGTTGCATGGCCAAGGGAAAGGGGGTC
>SNQJ01S0036199.1:83315-93514 GCA_010110895.2 Picea sitchensis
GTAATTGGTCCAAGGTATCATGGTATGTGTCATGTTTGATCGTTATAACCTTCTTATATATGCATCAGGTTCCTTACATTTCTGATAACTTCTTGGATCTTACACTAATCCACTTGACCATTGTTGGTGGGATTAACGAGTTGACCTAGCAAGCTTGTATTCATGGGTTTTGGTTAGCTACCAAGGGGGATTTGCAGAGCCATCGTTCGCTCCCACCATTCTATCATTTTAGATCTTATCTCCCATACATCCATCCCATTCCCCTAGTCTGGCCATTAGGATGACCTACTTGAGGGGTTACACTTTTTCCTGTGGGAAGAAGGGGCTAAAGGCCCACGGGGTAAAAGAAACTCGTAAAAGATAAAAGCCATAGGAAATGAAACCTAGAGATGCTTCACCCAGGGACCCCCGAGAAGGCAATAAAAGGCCTCTCAATGAGAAACAAAAGGGACCCCAAGAATAATAATAAGACAAGACCTAACCAAGCGGATGGGAGGTCTCATCACAAGCCAACCCATTATGTTCATAGGTATCTAGCGGTATGACATTGCCATTATCTGGTCACCACACTAGAGCAATGAACTTTGGTTGCATGGCCAAGGGAAAGGGGGTCTCATCACGAGCCAATCTTATCATTTCTGCAAAAATATCAGTGGGTAACACTATCATCTCTGGTCACCACGCCAAGGCAGTGTCCTCTGGTCAGATCTTGAAGTAAAAAGAAAGAAAAGAAATAAATAAAGAATAAAGGCAATAAAGGGGCTTCACAAAAGTGCATCCATGACGGGTACAACTCACCTCCTACAAAGGCACCCACAGACAACACCTACCCTTGGTCTTACTATAACTGGACATCCATAGACCATATCACTTCATGAACATGGCTTGAATGATCCTCTGTGGAAACTTTCCTTTTCTTGTGGATATTAGCTCAATAGGTTATTATGTTTGTTTCTTCAACTTTGTATAGTAGATATGTGTAATGTCTTTGAGCTCTTAGAGGATATGATAGGGGTTTTATGCATGTATTTGATAAATTTAATGATGAAATATAATTGACATTTCTATGATCCCGAGGACTGATGAGCCCATGGAGAGCGTAGTTTTTGATGTGCAGGACCATATCAGACGGATAGGTACCAGTGGACTGGTACACATGGGGATATGATTAGCTCGGACCTCCATGGGGCTGAAGAGCCCATCAAATGGTTTCTGGGATGGCAGAGACAAGATAACAATGTGATGAGCCATTACAAGAGAAGAAAGAAGGACATTCCACCCAGGACACTTTGGTAGAGCCCGGCCTAGGGGGGATCACCCACTGCAGATGGAATGTTTTCCTTTGATGGACAAGACGTCACCTGAGAGAGCTGGGTGTTGTCTGGAGCATGTGGCAGTGTGCTGAGGTCATTTGGCACATGTGGTAGCTTGGAAGAGCCCTAGAAGGGCCAACGTTTGGTTTTCTGGATGCTGTGCTTACCCAAAAAGGGCCAACGTCTCCCTCAGAAGGGCTTGACGTCCCTCTTTTTTCTCATATTATGTCATCTTTTTAGCAGTTAATATAAAAATAGTGTAAATTTGGTAGTCAGCCTTATCGGCTTTTTTAATGACCTAAATTTTAATTAAATGGTCATGGATTGGTATAAATAGAGGACATTTTGCCTCATTTTAAACATAACACAACTCACTCTTTGAGAGATTATATTTTAGTGTTTGTCTTGGCATTTTTGGTCTTGAAAGTGAGGCGTAACTCTTATTGGAGGATTCTTCTTGGCATGTATGGTGTTTCTCTCATTGCAAGGTTTACAACTAGGGTTTGATGATGCATTCTTCATGATATGTAAGTGAATTTCTCATGCAAAACTTCTTAAATGAATGGTTGTAGGTTTAATCTCTTACATTTCCTATTATATTGCTTAATCTTGAAACCGTAGGTAGCAAGCACACAAGTAGGTCCTTGCTATATGTCCCCATGCCTGAGAAACTTGTTTTATCCATTGATTAAGGAAGATATAGCCTGGTCATTACTACACTTATCCTCCCTTATCTGAGTTAGCATTAAAGTTATAGGTTGAATAAAGGTGATGTCCTAGGCCTAGTTGACTCTACACCTAGGGTTTTAACTTTTTAGGGTTTGAAGAGCCTTTCTCTTGCAACACTTTTCTCCCTTAGACTTGTACTTTAAAGCTAGCCGTTTTGCCAAGAGTATTTAGAGAAAGAGAAAGGAGCATGAGGCCTTGCTTAAGCAATATCAGAATGAGCCTCCTTCCCTTAGGGTTTTGATTCTAGTGCCCTGCCATTGCAACACCATAGAATCTAACCTTCTAGTCTTTAAATTTTGATCCTCCTGAGATCTTGCCCTTACTTTTGACTCCATATTACCTTGAGGCACTGGTTTTCTTTCCAATGTTGAGCTTGTTGTGCAAATTCATCCTTTAAACTCTCAAACTTTGAAACCCTAACTAACCCTAACAAACTAACTAGGGCTGACGTCATACCTAACACAACAAGCCCTCTAATTCTGCAATTAATGATGATGTCATGCCTTATTTGAACTATTGTTGATAGAAAATACTGTTGGCTTGGTCATCTTGTGATAGACATTGATGAATTAGTAACTTTCATTGGCTAATTGGAAAAACATTGAACTTCTTTGTCTATTATATTGCTTAATCATACTAACCCTAAAGGAAGCTGACATCATCCCTAGGATATTGACACAACAATCTATTGTGTATGAGCAATTAATGATATTTAATGCATTGATTTAATTCAAGGATTGATCATTTTTTAGATGCTATATCATTCTGGTGTTTATTGACAAGTAACATTACATTGCCATTTTCATTATTGCAAACATTGACTTCGCCAATATTTACTGCTGCATATGCTCACATACATTGAATTTTGATAGTCATTGATTTATGAAGTATTAACCATTATTTCATGTACTAGTTTCATTGTTGTCTTGTCTCGCAAGTAGGTGCCTTTTCTGTGGTTATTCTTTATCTGACTATCTTCTGGGCGGTAATCTGTGAAGGGGTAACTAGCCTTAATCCTCTTAGCCTTTTCATTTCAAACCCCAGATTTCCAGGGACGTCTCCCTTGGGCTTAGCCACCCTAAATAGAAAGGACCTCCCCATTATGGTGACATTGGGTGGGGTAGGTCCCTGTTATGCCAGTTTGACCCTTATCCTCTGGCCTATGACCTAAACTACAAACTGAGCGATAACAAGGCCCATGTCATTCAATTTGAGGGCTCAGAAAGAGCCTGTGAGATGTTCCAGCTCCCAAAGTCGATTGATCCTAGATCGAGAGGTCGCGTAGGCCCTAGTAGTGGGAGGGGGGTCTCGATCAAGTGGTATCAAAGCATGAATTAGGATCCGCGTGAAAGAAAATTCATAAGCATGCCACCTAGAAGACAAGAGAGAGACCTATAGCAAATCCAACCATGGAACAAGAAATGATGAAATTCTGTGCGAGATTGGATGCCATGGAGACAACACAGAGAAGATAACCTGAAGTTGGTGACATAAACAAAGTCAAGATTGAGGAAATGGAAGTAGAAGGAGTTGCAGGAGAAGAAGTTGGAGAGGAACGCTTGTTGAGATTTGCTATAAAAATGGCGGCCAGAGAAAAAATAGAAGTCCTGATGTATGAAGGCAACTTGGATGTTGAGGAGCTGCTAGATTGGATAAGGGATTTAGAAAAGCACTTCGATTATGAAAATAAGGTGAAGCATGCTATTAGAAAAATAAAAGGACATGCAACGCTATGGTGGGATGAAATACAAGCTGACATAAGATGTAAAGGTAAGAAAAACAAAATTTGGAAAGGATGGTAGCTAAATTGAAAACTAAATTCATACCCAAGGATTACCAAATAAATCTATTCAGGAGATTGCAAAACATGAGATAGAAAAGCTTGTCAGTGAAAGAGTACACTAAAGAATTTTACAGACTGAACATCAGAGGAGGACATAGGGAGAGTGATGAAGAAACATTTTCTAGGTATATTAATGGCCTGAGATATGAAATCCATGATGAAATCAACATGATGATGATGAGAACGATGGAAGACACCTATCAGGTGGCACTGAAAGCAGAGGAGAAGTTGGCCAAAAAACGAATCCAACGAAACAAAGGAGAGAGTAAAATCATAGATAGATGAACTGTCCGAGAGAAATTCTAGAAACCTGGAATTGAAGCTAGAAAGTACCATGATCATCTTAAAAGAGGAGGAAGTTCCTTAGGGGGAAAATATGGTGACGGAAAATCCTTTTCTCGAGGAAGAGGAAGAGGCAGAGGAGGAGAAGTGAAATGTTATTCTTGTGGAAAGATAAGGATTATGTCTTTGGAATGTCCTAAGAGAAAGAAAGAAGGAGGTATAGAAGCTCACATTTCTGAAGCACAGAAGAGGAATGTTGAGGTAGAAGTAGCAGAAGATGGGAAATAAGTCATGATAAGGAAGGTTTTCTTAAAATCAAAGAAAGAAGAAAAATAACCATTTCAAAGAAATAGTATGTTCAAGATTTCTTACAAGACAAAAGACATGGTATGAAAAGTAATAATTGACAACATGAATATCGATAATCTGTTATCCATGAAAATGGTGGAAAAGATGGAGCTAGAGACAACTGCACATCCAAACCCATACAAGGTATGTTGGTTGCAGAAGGGACACCAAGTCATGGTAATTTGACAATCCAATGTTGAGTTTAATATAGGTGGTTATAAGGATGAGATTTTGTCTGATGTAATATCTATGGATGTTTTCCATGTTTTGTTAGGAAGACCATGGAAATATGATATAAATGTCATACATGATGGGAAAAAAAATGCTTACACCCTTAGAAGAATGGTCGTACACATATGTTTCTTCCAATGGAGGATAAGAGAGTGAAGGAAGAAGCTATCCCAAGCATACTTCTCATGAGTGGGAAGGAACTCTTAAATGAATTCGAGAAGGAACATGAGATGCAGTTTTCTATGGTGAGAAAGCCTAGAGTCATCCTTACAAGCACTTTTGTGGATGATCTGCTGATTCAAGAGTTATTGGATAATATTGTTGATATCATGGTGGATGAGTTACCTCGTTCTTTACGACCCATCAGGAGTATCACTCACGACATTGACCTTATTCCAAGAGAGAGTTTGCCAAATAAAGAAACATATAGGTTGAAAACTCAAGAAAATGAAGAGGTCAAGTCCAAGAGTTGTTGGATACATTCGTACAAGAACTTTTGTGGATGATTTGTCGATTCAAGAGTTATTGGATAATATTGATGATATCATGGTGGATGAGTTACCTTGTTCTTTATGACCCATCAGGAGTATCACTCACCACATTGACCTTATTACAAGAGAGAGTTTGCCAAATAAAGCAACATATAGGTTGAAAACTCAAGAAAATGAAGAGGTCAAGAATCAAGTCCAAGAGTTGTTGGATAAAGGTTTGGTCAGAGAAAGTTTGAGTCCATGCACAGTACCAACTGTGTTATTTCCATATAAATATGGAGGCTGGCGAATCTGCACATATTCTAGAGCCATAAACAAGATCAACATTAGGTATAGATTCCCTTTACCCAAAATGGATGATTTTATGGATTGCTTGAGCGGAGGAAATTATTTTTCCAAGATAGACTTGAAGAGTAACTATAACCAAATAATAATGAGAGAGGGAGATGAATGGAAGACAACATTCAAAATAAATGAAGGATTGTATGAATGGCTTGTCATTCCATTTGGCTTGATGAATTCCCCAAACACATTCATGATATTGATGAATGAAGTACTCAAAGAGTTCATTGGTAAGTTTGTAATTGTGTATTTAGATGATATTTCAATTTTCAGCAAGACTAAAGGAGAACATTTGAGACACTTGAAGATGGTGTTGAGGAGGTTGCAACAGGAGAAGCTATTCATAAATATGAATAAATGTTCTTTCATGAAGACATAACTCACATACTTGGGTTTTGTGATCTCTTCAAATGAATTGAAGATGGATCCAGAGAAGGTAAGAGCAATCAAAGAATGGCATGCTCCAAGAAGCATATTTGAGGTGAGAAGCTTCCATGGATTAACGAGTTTTTATAGAAAATTCATCAGGAATTTCAGTGGCATTTGTGCACCCATACTGGACACCGCATTTGTGCACCCATACTGGACACCATAAATAAAAAACACTGATATTTTGATTGGAGAACAAAATATGAAAAAAGATTCAGAGTATTGAAAGAGAAGATAACAGAACAATCGATTATAGTTCTTCCATATTTTAAGAAGACATTTCAAGTGATATGTGATGCAAGAAGCGGAGTAGCTATTGGTGCAGTCCCAAGACAATAAGCATGTTTCTTATTTCAGTGAGAAGTTTAGTGACACTAAGAGGAAGGATTCCACATATGATAAGGTGATTTATGCCATAATACAAGCTCTGAAAAAATGGAGGCACTACCTTGTTCCAAAGGAGTTTGTCTTGTATAATGACAATCAATCTTTATAGTTCATAACCAGATAGGAGAAATTGAACCAGAGACATGCTAAATGGGTAGAATTCATGCAAAATTTTACTTTTATTCCTAAGAACATTAGCGGTAGCACTAACAAAGTTGTTGATGCTTTGAGAAGAAGATGTATGATTATGCAGGAATTTCAAGTGGAGACCTTAGGGTTTGAACACCTTAAGAGTATTTAATCCAAGATGGGTTGTTGTTCAAAGGAAGCCAACTATGTATTCCAAAATGCTCAATGAGAGACAACCTGTTGAAATAAAAAAAATAGTGGAGGATTGGTTGGACATTTATACCATGATAAGACTTATGCACAACCAAGTTCTTCGTACCATTGGCTAGGAATGAGATCTGATGTGAATAAATTTGTGGACAGATGTAGAGTCTTCCAATATGAAAAAGGGAAGCAACGAAACACTGATTTGTATCACCCATAACCTATTCCAAACAGGTTCTGGGATGCCATAAGCATGGATTTTGTGTTGGGATTTCCAAGAACCTAGAGGCTGAGTGATTCCATATTTGTACTGGTTGAAATTTTTTCAAAAATGGCATGTTTCATACCATTCCAGAAAACTGGTGATGCTACTCACATAGCTAATTTATTTTTCAAGGAGGTTGTGAGATTGCATGGCTTTCCCATAAGTATAGTCTCTGTCTTTGACAAAGATACCAAGTTCGTGGGACACTTTTGGAGAACTCCGTGGAAGAAGCCAGGGACAATTTTTTTCGTTATTTCAACATATCACCCTCACACAGACGGACAAATTGAAGTAGTAAATCATAATTTATGGAAGTTGTTGAGAATTTTAGTCATTGAACATCACAACCAATGCGATCAAATTCTTCCCCAAACAGAGTTGCTTATAATGATTCTCCAAACTAAATCACTGGAAAACATCCATTTCAAATAGTGTATGGAATGCATCCAAGAGGAATTTCAGAGTTGAGATATTTTAGACATGATGAGTTCCAAAGTGCAAGAGATATTTGAGACATGCATACAAACTTTTTTACAAAGATGCATAAGCTTCATGATTAGATAAAGGGACAACTACATGATAACATTCATAAGTATAAGAGTTGAATTGATCAAAAAAGGAGAGAGGATCATTTCAAAGTTGGATATCAAGTCTTAGCACACTTGGGGAAAGAAAGGTTCCCAAGGGGAAAATATAACAAATTGAATATGAAGAAAATAAGACCATGCAAAATCCTCAAAATTTTTGCTGCAAATTCTTATGAGATTGAGCTTCGAGAAGATGTGGGAATATCACCCATATTCAATGTTGCATACCTATACACTTACATGATGAGCAATATAGAGGGGATAAATGATAAGAAGGAGATCCAGTAGGAAAAGAAGATGTCAATAGTAGAAAATCCACATATGGAGAAAATTATAGATCAAAGTATTGGTAAGAAGACCAAGAGGAAAAGTTATTTTGAGTTGGTGAAGTGGAAGGATCACCTGGCAGAGGATGCTAGTTGGGTTACTGAACCTGATATTCAAAAGCATGGAAAAATGGTACAAGAGTTCTTGGATAGGAGCCCATGAATATTTTTGTCCAAAGGAGTATGATGTAGGAGTATCACCATCATTAATTAAAGAGGCAAAGTGGAGGACAACACAACATCCAACACACACATTTTACAATGTTTTTGAATTTTGAGGAGAACACATAATTTGATGTTTTGAAGACTTTGTAATTAAGTATGTTTAATATTTTTAGGTTGGAATTATTCTAAGAAATCTAGGAGATTATATTTTTCTTTAATGAAAGATAAGATTGTAGAGATATTGAGCATCAACTCGTATCTGAGTGTTATTGCCATTTATTGTAATAAGCCTTAGTAGATAGGTGTTTTTAACTATGATAAGATAACACTAATATAGTTGGCAAGAAGGATTGAGAAGCCTCTCCATGTATAAATATATGTAACCAATGCCCAAATGAGGTTGTTGAATGTTATTGTTATCACTGCTAGTTATTGTAGAGAGTTGCAAAGAGTTGTATGAGTCCATGTACATACTCTACCGAAGGAATACAAGCAGAGAGGTTTGATTCCAAATGTATGTTGTTCTATTCATCTAATTTAATTGAGTACATGTGATGTTTCTTTCTATTTTATGTATTCCAAATGTATGCTATTGTATTCATCAGATTTAATTGAGTACATGTGATATTTCTTTATATTTTATGTTTTTTATGTTCCTGAGTATGCATTTCATAGTTAGATGTGTGAACTATTAATGTTGCTATAAGTTGCAATTTTTTCTCCTCTGAGAATTATGGTGCAAGAAGTGCATAGTACTCACAAGGAGTGCAAAGGCTGAGTCAAGATTGACTCACAAGCTCAGAATAGGCAGCACAAAACTTTGTAGAGGAAGTGCAAGGAGTGCACAATTGCTCAGTGGAGAAAAAAGTTTGAAGAAAACCCGTGTAAAGTGTGCATCAGGCCAACGGTTAGAAATATCAGATAGGATGAGCACAAGGAGTACATAGGGAGATTTTCAAAAAAGAATATCCGAGTCCAAAATCTTTCAGAAGGTCAAAGGACACAAGAAGTGCGCCAGAGGTATGAAATAACTCAAGTAACAAATCTCTGGAAGGATAGTGGTCAAAATCCTTAAGGAGGATAAGTTTTATTGGTATGGGAAAGGAACCAATCGATCTAGAATCTACGATTCTTGCATTTGGATTGGTATGGGAAAGGAAGCAGTGGATCTAGAATCTAGGGTTCTTATAGTAGGATTTGAAGAACTCCAAAATATAGAAACATATTAAGCCACTACATACTACATTGATGTGGCTTAGTGGTGAAAATATATGGTGAACTAATCTGAAAGTAAAATATCAAAAACTCCCTCACCTTATGTGATAAACCCTTGTTTGAAGTCTATTTCTAATGCAGTGAATATTTGTTTTTGCTCTTCTGTGTGCAATAAGACTGTATCCATCTAAGTTTTATAATGTGGAAACTTGTTGAACCCACTTATTAAGAATGCATACAATTATTCAACTAGAATAATATAAAAAGCTAGTTAGAAAGTTTAGATTCCCAACATTGTTTAGATGCATATTTTTTTTCTAAAACCCAACAAGAATTAACATCCATGACCACCTAGCATTTTTGAACAACATGGCATTGAATATTTGATTTTGCGCTTCTGTGTGCAATAAGACTGTATCCATCTAAGTTTTATAATGTGGAAACTTGTTGAACCCACTTATTAAGAATGCATACAATTATTCAACTAGAATAATATAAAAAGCTAGTTAGAAAGTTTAGATTCCCTCCCTTTCAGTCAGGAGAACCTTAGATCCTGTCTCATGGAAACCTCGGGAACAAGGCATGAAAAAAAACACCCCATTTTATCTCGATCTTTCTTTCTGTCCCTTTGATTATTATGTTTTTCTATTAATGCCCCCCCCCCGCTACCGCAAGATCCCCCATGAGGATGGAGCGATACCACTCGAGATAGACACCCCGGGTAGGGGAATTCTTGCTAGATCGATCGGATCGGATGAGCGAGGTCGAAGCCAAGTAGAATTCCACATTTTGGAGTTGGGACCATACCCCCTATTTCTTTTATTGAGTGGGTCGAAACTTGTTGAACCCACTTATTAAGAATGCATACAATTATTCAACTAGAATAATATAAAAAGCTAGTTAGAATGTTTAG